>PVIY010011215.1:0-66125 GCA_004026745.1 Myrmecophaga tridactyla | reverse complement strand
AAAACAGCATGGTACTGGCATAAAGATAGATATATTGACCAATGGAACCGAATAGAGTGCTCAGATATAGACCCTCTCATCTATAGACATTTGATCTTTGATAAGGCAGTCAAGCCAACTCATTTGGGACACAACGGTCTCTTTAATAAATGGTGCCTAGAGAACTGGATATCCATATGCAAAAGAATGAAAGGGGACCCATATCTCACACCCTATACAAAAGTCAACTCAAAATGGATTAAAGATCTAAACATTATGTCTAAGACCATAAAACAGTTAGAGGAAAACGTAGGGAGATATCTTATAAATCTTATAATTGGAGGCAGTTTTATGGACCTTACACCTAAAGCAAGAGCACTGAAGAAAGAAATAAACAAATGGGATCTCCTCAAAATTAAACACTTTTGTGCATCAAAGAACTTCATCAAGAAAATAAAAAGACAGCCTACACAATGGAAGAAAGCAAACCAAAAAACACCTAACCTCTCACCATGCCTATCACCCAGATGGATAAAAAGAGGTCAAACAAAAACATAGCTTCATAGCTTACAATCCTTGGAGGAAAGCATGACATGCTCTTATGGGTATGATATCAAGTGCAAAACAAAGGTTGCTGTTTGTCTTTGAGATAAATGGCCTCTAGAGAGTGCATGATTTCCTCCCACTCAGCTCCAATTCCCTGCAAGAGAATCCATGCTTTCATTTTGTGGTACTTTCCATCATCAGATATGTCCTGTTCATCTGCACAGACCTTCTAAATATATTGCTGCCTTTTGCATTTTTTTGTAAAGATCTACTTTAATCCAATATTGCTCCATCTCCATTTAAGGCACCTCCTTTAAAGGCTTTCTTTGCAAGTACACTCTTTAAGTGCCTGAAATTCCATTCCTGCTGTCAGCTGGAGAACTGTAGAAATGAATGATAGTTACAGTTTAGTGAGTACCTACTCTGGGTCATGCATTTTACATAATGATCAGATGTATGTCATGATCAGGTTCATGTGTCAACTTGGCCAGGTGGTGGTGCCCGGTCATCTGGTCTGGCAAGTGCTGGCCTGTCTGTTGCTATGAGGACATTTCATGGACTTAAATCATGACCATGTTGGCTGCATCCACAGCTGATTGCATTTGCAAACATCCTGGAGGGCAGTCAATCCCAGGACAGGAAAAAAGGATTCTGAAAAGAGACTTCAGGTTGGAATGATGGAAAAATTATCTCCTCTCTCTCAGCTGGGAGTTAGTTTCCCTGAATTCCACAGTAGAGGGACACTCGAAGTATTTCTGGTGAGGGGAGGACATGCCACTTTCCCACATTACCACATTCCCTCCTGCCTCAGGGCCTTTGCACAAGCCTTCTTTCTTTCCCTCCTCTCCCCTTCTTTGCCCTGTACACCCCTGCTTACCATTAGATATCATCTAAAATATTATTTCCTCAGGAAAACCTTCTCAGACTCCCCTAACCCTCACCACCCAGGCTTGATAGGATCTCCCTATCAAGAGAGGGAGATACTTTTTCAAACTCCCTAATTATTATATTCATGGTTTGTAATCACATACTTAGTTGTGGTATTGTTTGATAGGTATCTTACCCTCCTAGTAAACTATATGGGATTGTTTAATAGTATCTTTCTCCCCAAGTAAACTGTAAGTGCCACGAGGGCACAAACCAAGTCAAGTTTTTCTCACTTTTGTGTGTCCAGCACTTAGCACAGTATCTGGGACAAAGTAGGTGCTCAGTAAAGGTATGTTGAATAAATGAGTGAATGAATGAATGAGAACAGCATCCCACTCATGACGCCAGAATTCCTTGGGGGTCATCAGCAGATCTGGCCACCAGAATGTTGAACCTCAAGGGACATTGGCAAGGGGTAGCCCCATGAAGGTATGATGATGAGATGATAGAAATATTGTCCCTTCACAGGATTACCTGTAAACCTCTCAGAATACCTGAGAAGAAGGTATACAGTGCAGGATGTGGGAGGTGGGGGACTCGTTACCTGGAGGCTCTCATATTATGTTCTCATCATCTGGGTTATACATGTGGAAATGTTCTCACCTAATCCCCAAAACACCTTATGGGAAAGGTCATTTTCTTTCTTTCTTTTTGGCAGTTCCATGGATTTTTAGGAAAAAAACGTATTTTATTCTAGTACAAATATACAATCTAACGTTGCCTTTTTAAACACATTCAGGTGAATGTTTCAGTGCTGTTAATACGTTTACGATGTTGTGCTCCCATCCCCACCATCCACTAAAAGACAGGGCAGGTGTTTTTGTTTGTTTGCTAGTTTTAGGACAGGTGTTTTTATCTCCAATGAACAGCTGTGAGGACTGAGCTTTAGAGCAACTCAAAAACCACCAAGTTCACCCAGTGAGCAAATGGAGTCTGCGTTCCAACTCAGTTCTTCCCATGAGCAAAGACCACACTTGTTTTACATGCCCAGTTTGCTTCCCAGGGAAACAAAAGGAAAGGAGAAAAAACCAAACAAACCAAAAGTCAATTCCCAGAAATGACCCAGATGACACATGTTTCCGGCTGATGGCTGCTCCGTGAGAGCTTTTCTTCTGCGTGAATGTCTCTTTAGCTGGGTTCTCTTTCCAGCCTACTCTCTGAGAGCCTCTGCCATTTAAACTTGACATTGCCCACTTTTCATTAAGCTTGGTTCCAGTTAGGCTCTTTGTCTTCTGCAGTCAAACATCAAGGTTTCCAAATCTTTGAAGATGCTCAGGCATGAGCATCTTTTTCCTAACCTGAAAGGGGTTTTCCTTTCCCTTTATCCATGTAACAAGTAGGCATTGGAGTCCTGTCTTCTGAATGCACTCCAGTTTATCTATGCTTCTCAACTGTAGCATCCCAAACTGAATATATTAAAATGGACCCAGTCTTTCCAAAAGGCAGCTTGGGTATGCATCTTCAAAACTTCTAAAATGTGCATTTATTTCATCCAGGACATCTGCTTCAGAGGATTTATCCCAAGGACATAATCAGACAACTGTACAAATATATCAGGTTGAGGATGTATGATTGGCCTAAAATGTTTGCAATAGTGAAAAAATGGAAATAGCCAAATATCCAATAATCAGGTATTGGTAAAATAAATGGGGATGTATCATGCAATGTTTTGCTTTGTAGTTATTAAAATGACAATGTAGGTGCTTACTGATGATGAAAAATGTTCATAGTGAGAAAAAGTAGGTTCGGGAGCAAATTATATAATCTGATTATTTTTCGCTTAAAATACAGATTCATTTGTTCATTCAACAAAATTTATTGAGTGCTGGGTATTCATTAGGTGTTGGCTGAGAGCTGGGGATACGGTCATAAAACAAGAAATATTGTCCATCAGGTGGATCGCTAATTCATTGGCCATTCTCTGCTGGTAATCACATAAGTCAGTGGCTCCAACTCTTTATTTAAAAAAGGAATAATAACAGTCTCTAATCCACGGAGATGTGTGAGGGTCAAGCATGTATGCATAGCTCTGTATGAATGTGAAGTTTCGATGACTACACTGTATTGTAATTAGCACACAAAAAGCTACTACATCCTATCAGTACTTTCTTTCCACCCTGATGGTGGATCTCAAATTTTAGTCTCAAAATGACCACCAAATGTAAAATCCAGGGTAAATAATTCCATTTAGTCACTTCAGTCTGTTGGTTATTTAGTCATTCAACAAACATGTACTGAGCACCTACTATTTGCCTTACCATAGGCTATAAGCCTCTACACCATCTAGTCCCCACCTACCTCGGAGCCCTCTACTCCAGCCATTCCTCTCCCAACACTGGCCTTATCGAAGTTCCTCAAACACCTCAGTTTGGTTCCTTGGCTCTTGCTGTTCCCTCTGCATGGAATGCTCTTCCTTCTGCATATCATGACTAGATCCTTCTCTCTTTCGGGTCTCAGCTTGGGTATCTCCTCTTACAAAGTCCTTGACCATTCTCGAGCATCTCCTGCTCATCGCTGCACTTTAATGTCTTCAGAGCATTTATCCCTCTCTGACATGAGCAAATGCATTTGTTTTCTTGTTTATTAAGCCTTTCCCACCACAATGTGGACTCCATGAGAGCAGGGACCTAGTTTGTCTAGTTCACTGCTGTGTCACAGCTCTTACAACAGTCTCTGTCACATAGCAGGAGTTTAAGAAACGTTTGTCAGGTGCACAAACGAATGAAAGGCTGTGTCCAAAACCGTGCTAAGATGGGGGATAGATCAGTGAGCGAGGCACACGCAATCCATTGTGGGCATCACCTCGTGATGTGTAGCTTCTCAGTCCTGCAAAAAAGGAGTTAGTCTTGCCCCTGTCTCACCTGAGAATTCTGTATGGTTGTGAAACCAGCCTCCATTCAAATTTGTGCAACCCCCTATTAGATCTTTTCTCCAGAACTCTCTTCTGCCAGAATGCTGAGTAATGATCCTTTAGAAGCTACAATGGCTCCAAATTTTGATTAAACACTTTCCTGGCTTTTAAAATTCCAGGCCAGGCTATTAGTCTATGCTCTGCAATGGTGTTACCCAGTGCGGTGATTGACTGAGACGGACCTTGTCCCCCTCTTCCTTTGCAGCTATTTCCTTGAATATTTTGATCGGGGTGAGAAGCATGACATTATTGATTTGCTCTGCTCTGCTCACCAACCGCCTCATCTGCAAAGAGCAGGAATCTTTATGGCTTCAATAATTTCCCGGAGTGCAGAGAACTCTTTTGTATTTTTGTGTGGTGCTTTGCCATTCTGTAAATTTTTTATGGACTCTGAGGTTAACTTCCATTCCTTACTCCCAGGCTCACTGGGATGGCAGCTTGTGCTCTAAGAAAGAATCAGACCCTTCTGTGTCATGTCCCACCCCACCCTGATCTTTAGAAAGAGAAGGAAGAGAAATAGCATAGAATTTTAGAGCTCCTTAATTTCTACATTGAATTTAACTAAAAAAAAAAAAAAAGAAAAGAAAGAAAAGAAAAGCTCAGAAAGGTTTAGTGACTTGCCTAAAATAACACAGCCAATAATTGGAAGGGAGTCCTTGGTGCCATTCACCAATATTTTGATTCCCCTCATTCTGTGCACAAAGTAGTTTTGCCCGATTCTGTCCCTATAAGGCCATGAACTTGTTACGGCTGATGAGATGTGCATGGAAGAGACACAGGTGGAAACTTTGAAGAGCTGGGTGTGAGTCCTTAAACCTGTCTCATTGCCTGAGTGTCTCTCACTGTTGTGCATATTTCTCATTCTTTGAAGATCCTTGCCACCACTCCCCAGCCTTTCTTTTCAACATGGTGAACTTTATTCATGTTGCAAGATCAAGATCAAGATCCTTTCTTCTAGGACAGCTTCCCTGATACCCTTTTTCCAAAGCACACTTAGCCTCTTCTTTGTATGTCTATAACAGTCTTATGTATTTATTTCACCTACTGAGCTCATAAATATTGTAATTACTGGTTCACACATTTCTCCTCTTCACTAGAAGAACTCATTGAGGGTAGGGATTGCATAAGTTATCTCTGAAGCTCCAATGCCTGGCTCATAGTCTGTGCCCAATACATATTTGATGAATGAATGAATGAATGAATGGTGTGATTCAATCTTGCTACTCTTGGATTCTACTCCTAAAATCGCAGCATCTTAGCTCTCTGCAGGGAAAAATGGCCATGCCCAGAGTCCCAGAGACCTGGCGGAGCTGGAAGTTTGGGTGCGGGTCTAATCTATTAACCCACTTAAGTGTTCAGTGGGGCTGGGGAGTTGTTTAGCATCTCTGTCCCTGCCTAGAGATCCCATGGATGTGCTAATATGTGTCACTGATCCAAGGCCAGCAAGACCGGCTGGCGAAGGGTAGAAAATGCTACTTATCGAACAGGAATCACCCTCCTAGGAGCCCCAGAACGAAATTACACCAGCAGGGAGGTCCTCTTTTTCAGCTTGTCATTCAAACATAATCACACGCCACCCTCATGAGCCCAAAGCTTGGATCCTGCTGGTCCAGCGAGGCCCGGGTACCATCAGCACTGCTGCTCTGTTGGAGTCACCCCAAGGCAGCTGGACCTTCTGATGGCCACTTGACCTCTCAGCTCCCTCTGCCCCATGCTTGCATCTGCTCACAGCCTGGGCTTTCTGGGTTGGTTTCCCCCACTGCATTTGACACAATCCATATTTTCTGCTTTAAATATTTATAGCAGACTTGGAGGGAAAACATTCTCTTTTCAAGACTTTCTAATTTCATTTAACAGTCAAGGTCAGAGCTATGGATGCTGTGAAAGAAATTCCTCTCCTGAATGTCAGCCTATCGCACCTGGATTTGAAGGCAAGAATCTGGGCGTCCTTTTACCCAGTTTCATCCCCCAAGCCCTCTTGATCATAGTCGGTACCCAATACATATTTGATGAGTGAACAGCCCCTGCTGAGGGGGAAAAACAGCTGGGAAGCTACTGTTTAATAGATGTATTGTATTTTTCTCATTATAAAACAAGTGTGTGTCCCTTATAACAAATTCAGAAGAAACACAGCATATATAGAAGAAAATACTGCTAATCTACCAGGAAGAAATAATGAATATTAACAATTTGATGTTGAATAATGAATATTAACAATTTGATGTTTAGATCTTTCTTCCAAAATGAGATTATATTATGTACACTGTTTTTTAACCTTTTGTCCCAATTATATCGTGGAAATCTGTCTTGTACATCGTCTGTGTATTTGTTTCTTAACTCTTTCTTAATCAGGTAGATCAAATTCCTTTACTGTTCTTCTCTCTTCATAAAATCCCTGAATATTTTCAGATAGCTATTCTTCCAGATGAATTTTAGTATATAATCACATAATAAATTACATGTTAGTGAAATTTAATTGATATTGCATAATACTTAATAATTTTTGGATAAATTACATATATGTAATACTGAAAATATTTCCATTTGTTTGTTATCTCATATGCTTCAATAAGGATTTGTAATTTCTCACAATATAGCATAAACACATTTCTTCTTATGTTTATTTTTAGGTATTTTACATTTTTACTGTACCAGAAATTTGTTCTCAATTTATTTTATGGATTCTTATTGATCTATAGGAAAGCTATTGTGTTTTTTGCATTTATTTTGTACCTGCAATTGCTTTGGAAGATGATTATTCGGCAACTAAAGCCATCTCATTGTACTTTCATAGTTTCAGTTCTATTACAAATAAGCATAAATTATGCAAACTCATCTGGGAAGCCCGTGGTTACAAATATGACCATGTGACTTGGACAGTCCACCAAGGAGCCCTGTAATAGGATGTCATGAGTAGACAGCCTGCAATGGGCTCAGACATCCAGGGACAGAATTTTACTGCTTGACTTGCTAGCTGTGTGACCTCAGACAAGTTTATTAACTCCTCTGATTCTCCATTTCTCTCTGCGAGATGGAGGTTCTGAGAAACAAATGACTTGCTGAAGGTCACCCAGGTGGCGTGCAGCTGAGCTGGGACAAAACCCACGTGAGAGTGAGTCCATGGCCTGTGTGCCATCGCCAGAATGCACTGGGTTTCTTCACTGGGATGCTAAAGACCTTGCAGGGTTCCAGAAGCATCTTAAGTCCTTGTTTCCAGCATCCAGGTCAAAGGCTAGAGTCTAAGATACAGAAAAGGAGGAACAAAGGTAGGGGCTTCCTTCCACTTGCTGAAGCCTCCTGTTCAGAATAATGGCAGGTTCTGGTAAGGCGGGTTCTGATTAACCTGAAGCCAAGACAAGCTGTACATTCTTAGTGTATCATGATCCGCACCAGTCGCCCTGGATGAAAAGGGCCGCCCTGGGATTCAGGAGCAGCTCCAAGAACCCACAGCCTTCCTTCAGCTCCCATTTCCCAAAAGGAAGTGCACGAGCAAGCTCTTCTCTTTTATATGCGCCTACTGCTTTCAGAGAATTTACTTTCCACTGAGCACAGGACTCATGAATTTATGATCACTAATTCGTGTAAACCTCACAAACAGCCTGGGCAGTAAGAATCATCATTATTTTCCATTTGGAAATTAATGAGGAAATTAAGATTCAGAGAATTTTAAATCTTATTCCAGGACATAGTTAGGACTTGAATCCAAGCCTTCATGGCTACAAACTATTTCCCTCTACTGCCTCCTTTCTGATGTTGGCACCCACAGCAATGCCAGCCACCAATCCTGGCATTGATCCATTCTGACCGACTGAATCGGGTTGTAGTCTTATTGGTCCAACAATGAATCATCAATAAGCACTCATAGAAGTGCAGGTGGCATGATCAGCACTTCTGCAGCAACTTCACATTATATGTGTTTTACATTTTGATGTTTTATATTTTAACCAATGCATTAGAATTTATATGGCATTTAAGGAAATATCTAACAGTAGCCAAGACAATGAATTCTGTAGATGAAATGCTCTGATACTAATGCACCCCCTGTAAAAATAACCGAGAATGGACACACAGGTGCGGATGGACCATCCTGGTGAGGGTGAAGCAGAAACATGCTGACAAACAATCAAGTGTTCCTTCTTCTTATTTTGGCCCAGCAGGGGTTCTCTGGGGTCTAGCAGGGCCCTGACACTAAAAGAGCTGTGAGCCCAGTAGGGCTCCAAATCTGTCCACCCATCCCTTCCTCTCTAGAAGGCTGTGAGGTCAGAAGACTCATCAGGCCAGGGAGTCCCAGGTTCTGAGTATGTCCTCGTCTGGAGCACGTGACCTTCCCTGGCATGCTAGAGGAACAGCACTTGGGCATGAGAAGGAACAGAAAATGACCCTTCTGAAATGTATGCATTAATGGGAGAACAACATCTGGCCGGGAAGCCAAGGACCTCTAAGCCCTTTGTTTTGTGTGTGACCTGGGGGAGCCCAAGGCTGCCTGCCTGGGGTGGGGTGAGCACAAAACCACACCAAAAACAACGTGGCTCTCTGCTAAGGATGCAGGGTTGCAGAGCCTGCAGTGAATGTAGTGAAACAGATGAAGGGGGCAAGAGAGGTTTCTGTGCCAAACTACTGGTCTCATTT
Source organism: Myrmecophaga tridactyla (assembly GCA_004026745.1). Taxonomy (NCBI): domain Eukaryota; kingdom Metazoa; phylum Chordata; class Mammalia; order Pilosa; family Myrmecophagidae; genus Myrmecophaga; species Myrmecophaga tridactyla. The sequence goes on along the minus strand of PVIY010011215.1, from coordinate 57,133 downwards.
ATGTGGATTTGCACCTCTGGGTGTAGACTCAAAGCCTGAGGGACTTGAAGACCAAACTAGGGACTGGGACAAGATGTCAGAAGAAGGGACGGAGATGTATCTTGTAAATGTTCTGGTTTGGGGCTTTCTGATGAACAAAAAAATCCATTTTCTCTGATTGTTCTGGAAAGAAAGGGTTTCTGCAGTATTTAGAGACAGGGATGTCAAACCATGTGTGTGACCATCATTTAGATGTGCTTTTGGCTTGACCCTAGGGATTTTCTGGCAAAGCCTTACCAGGAAACTGTGCACAGCAGGAATCTCTGAGTCTCATCCCAGGCCCTCCTTCCATCCCTGACTCTCCCTACCTGCCACTCTCATCCATTTCCTATGCTCCAGGTGCCCTGCTAAGTGCTTTCTGTGCATTGTCTCACTAAATCCTTGAAACCACCCACCGACTGGCAGCATAGGGTAAGCAATAGCACAGAGGTCAAGGGTAAGTCTGAATCTGACTAACAAGGATATCCTTACACCTCCTTCTCATGTGACGTGTACAGTGGTGGGCAGTAGGCTGCATTATGGCTCCTGAAGATCTGAGCTCCTCATCGCTGGAACCTGTCCATGCCACCTCATATGGTAAAGCAGATGTGATTAAATGAAGGGGCTTGGGACGAGAAGCTGATCATGGATTATGTGGGTGGTCCTAGAGATTCCCTTATAAGAAAAAGACAGAGATATGTGACACAGACACGAGCATGAGAGGCAGAGGTGTGAATATGGGAAATTAGAGTTTGGAGAGATGCAGCCACAAGCTAAGGCATGCTGGTCACCACCAGAAGCTGAAGAGGCAAAGAACGAGTTCTCCCCTAATCTCCAGCGAGCAGGCAGTACTGCCCACACCTCGATTGCAGACTTCTGGCCTCCAGATCTGCCAGAGAGTCCGTTTCTGTTGTTTCCAGGCACCAAATTTGTGCTGATTCATTATAACAGCCTCAGGGAATGAATGCACGGGAATTATACCATTTCCTCCCCCTTATACGCTGTTGTAAGAATTGAATGATTTTGTGTGTTTAGGATTTGCAACAGTGCCTGGCACACAGCAATGCCTTGGAGGCCCTTGCCGAATACATGTTGGCACCATTATTTTTAAGCAGAGGAAGAAGCGGAATCAGGGAAGATAGATCCTGACCTGACACATCTTTTCTTGCTGGAGCTCAAGCCTTAAAGACCTAAACCTCAGCAGCAGCCTAATGGACTAGTCTTTGCTATAACCTCTCAAGCCTCTCCAAAAAGGCTTGGAAACCCAAGGGTCAGATGAAAACCTCATGTGTAGACTCAAGGCTCAGGCTAGAAGTTGGGGACACAGAGCTCAGCTCCAACCTCCTGCCACTCCTGTCACTAGTCTACTCATGTCAGCCAGATGTGACCTTCTCTCTTGGATGACCCACTGAGGTTACATCCAGGACCTGCCTGAGTCAGGGTCATATAACAACAACATTTGGAACTACTCTTATTTATCTTTACTTACAGTGTGCCAGGCTTTGAACTAAGCACTTTAGACATTCTCCTATACTTAACCCTCATTATTGTCCCCACTTTACAGATGAGTAATGTGAGGCTAAGATGGGGTAAGTGGCATGCCCAAGGTCAAATGGAAATCCTATTCAGGTCCATGCATCACCATATCCTGGGATCCAGCAAACTTCCTCATGGTGATACCAGCTTAGTGTGTCTCAGGCACTCTGCTAAGTGCTTGCTCCATCTCCCCATGGGTCCTATTAGGATCCCTATTCCACAGGGGAGGAAACTGATGTTCTAACAGAGAAACTGCTCAGGGTCATCCAGAGAGCTAGGACATGAACTCCCCTCTCTGATTCTAGAGCCCCGGCACCACCTCTGTCTGGCCTTGTTCTTCCCACAGTTTCAACCCCTGTGCAGAGTTGGGCAGCTTGGAGTCGCAGAGGATGCAAAATCTACTCTCTGCCTGCCCTCTTCCATCAAACCAAGAGGAGGCTGGCTAACGGGTAGCCATAAGCCTGGCGGAGAACAGCGTGTCTATCGCATATGTTGACATTAATTAACTCCCTGACATACGCAGGTCCATGTTGTCTGCGGGAAGACTGGGGCAGGCTTTGCGGTAACAGGCAGCGACGTCTCCTCCTGGGGCTGAATGGCAAGGGCTGCAATGCTTTCCCTTGGTGGCGGTCACAAATGCACTTAGTAGAACCTTCTCTAGCCTGCTCCTGGAGAAGCTCCTCCAGCCCACTGGAAGCTTTCTCTCCTCTGGGCTCAAGACGCCTGTGGCTTCTCTCTTGTGCAGTGCTAAGTTTCTGAGGCATCCCTTTCTGTCTTTTCCAATGTTGTTGTCTTGGAATTGGGTACCGCAGAAAAACATGGTCTTAATCTTAATCCATTCCTGTTGGTGTGGACCCATTGTAAGTGGGATCTTGTGATGAGGAGTTCAGCTGAGGTGTGGCCCAACCAAATCAGGATGGGTCTCAAACCTATTACTGGTTTCTTCATACAAATGGCCACAGAGAGAAGAGCCACAGGGAGCAGCCAGAAGCTGATAGAAAAGCCCAAGACCAAGGATCATGGGCAGCAAGCCCTAGAATGCTGCGGTCCCTGAGGATGAAATGGTGCCTTGCCGACTCTTCAGTTTTGGACTTCTAACCTCAAAGCCATGAACCAACACATTCCTGTTGGTTAAGCCACCCCATTGTGTGGTATTTGCTTTAGCAGCAGGGAAACTAAAACACCGACTAGGACTTGGGCAGTCTAAGAGCAGGCAGTTGGGTCTTTCCTTCTCTCTTATACCAGGAAGGGGCTTGTGGAAGTCGCTGGAAGAGGAGAGCTGACAGAGTTTGGGGAGTTACCAGCACTTACTATGTGCTGGGCACAGCGTAAGGCATTTTGCAAACATTTTCTCACAACAACCCTGTGAAATCAGTGTTCCCATTCTCCCCATCGTACAGCTCCGGGTCCCTTTGGTGATGCTGAAGATGCTGCTGCTGAAGATGACAATGACATGGTGAAGATGCTAATGATAAAGCTAATAGGTACCCACCCCTGACTATATGGCAGACACTATTATAAGAGCTCGTTATGTGCTAATGAAATCCTCACAACAAACTGATGCGGTATTGCAATTATGACCAGTATTGTGAGGCACCATTTCCATTTTACAGATGAGGAAACTGAGGCACAAAGAGGTTCAATAAGGTCTCACAGCTGGGGGAGAAGGCTGGAGTCACACTCAGGTGGTTTTGTTCAGAGATTGGCATGTGATGGTTCACTGGCTGGCTGCTTGGTTTTGTTTTTTTTTTTGTCTTTTATAAAAAAGTTTTTATAGAGAAAAAAATTTTTTATGGTGGGTTTACAGAACAATTGTGCATAAAATACAGGATTCCCATACAACACCCCACCACCAACACTTGCATTAGTGTGGAAAATTTGTGACAATTGATGATAGCACTTTTTGTAATTCTACTATTTTTTTTAAAACAGTAGTTACATTTGTGTGTTGGTGTGAAAGGATGGATGTACCCTTGAAAAGCCAGGTTTTAATCAAAATCCCATTTTGTAAAGGCAGAATAATCCCTATTCAATACTGTATGTAATTAGATCATCTCCCTGGAAATGAGTGCTTGTTAAACTGGATTAGGGGAGATGTGTCTCCACCCATTTTGGTGGGTCTTGATTGGCTTACTAGTGTCCTATAAAAGAGGAAACATTTTGGAGATTGAGAGATTTGGAGATAGCGGAAAATGTTGCAGCACCATGAAGCAGAGAGTCCACGAGCCAGCGACCTTTGAAGATGAAGAAGGAAAATGCCTCCCGGGGAGCTTCACGAAAGGAAGCCAGGAGAACAAGCTAGCAGATGACACCGTGTTCACCATGTGCCCTTCCAGCCAAGAGAGAAACGCTGTCCATATTCGCCATGTGCCTTCTCACTTGAGAGAGAAACCCTGAACTTCATCGGCCTTCTTGAACCAGGGTATCTTTCCCTGGATACCTTTGGTTGCACATTTCTATAGACTTGTTTTAATTGGAACATTTTCTTGGCCTTAGAACTGTAAACTAGCAACTTATTAAATTCCCCATTATAAAAGCCATTCAGTTTCTGGTATATTGCATTCTGGCAGCTAGCAAACTAGAACAATTTATTACAACTGATGAAAAATTATTAAAGTAGTACTAATAACTATTGTCCATAGTTTACACAGGGGTATTTTTTCCTTATATTCCCAACCTATTGTTATCGTTTCATGCATGTTTTTATTACTCATCTACCCACACACTGGTTAAAGAGAGTGCTAGTCACAAGGTTTTTACAATCACACAGTCATGAGATAAAAGCTATATAGTTATGCAATCATTATGAATGATGAAGGCTACTGGATTATAGTTCAATAATTTCAGGTAGTTCCTTATGGTTGATCTAATACACTAGAAACTGAAGAGAAATATCTATGTAATGAGTTCAGCAGTCATAATCATTTGTTAAAGCCTAACTTATCAGCTACACCTCCTTCCTCTCACTTGATCATTCTCTCCATCTTCAGGGATATCTGGGCAATGACCATTCTAACTTCTTTATGCTGGAAAGGGATGTTGAGCTTGTGGGATAGAGGAATGAAACTGGCTGATGCTCTTGGAAAGACTGGCACCTCTGGGTTTCAGGACTTATCTGGCATAGGAACAATCTGGAGGCTTTAAGATTCTATAAAAAAAAGTAAACTTCATAAGTTAAAGTTTTATAGAGACTTACGTAGAGTCCAGGGTATTCTCTAAGGTTTTCAGGAATACTATTGGCTGGGGCTTGGCATAGTATCAGTGGCCTGTTTTCTGTAAAATAAAGTTTATTGGAGCACAGACACATCCATTCATTACTTATTGTCTAGGGCTGTTTTCATGTTACAACAGCAGAGTTGAGTAGTTGTGACCAAGAGCAAATGGTGCACAAAACCTAAAATGTCTACTCTCTGGTCCTTTGCAGAAAAAAAAATTGCCAACCCTCGTTCTAGCCAAATGTCACTTCCTTCAGGATGTCTTCCCAAAGTCTAAGTGGGGAAATAGAGACATCAGGTGCATCTGGGTTCAGATCCCTGCTCTGAGATGTCACCTCTCTGCTGCTCCTTGGGCTGCTCATCTACAACATGAGTATGACTGTTTCTTTCTTGTGGGACTTTGTGTGGAGAGGGTTACATGAGATACAGTAAGTAAAGACCCAGGCCCACAGGAGGTACGCAGAGTGCTAGTTTACCCCTTCCCTTTGCCCAGAAATCACCAGGCAGCACAGGTGACTCAGGAGATTCCCCTTACTTTCCCTGCAGCCCATTAGCCATCCATGGAGAAGTAACACCTGTCATTCCATTGAAGTGCAGAACAGTCCCCATCTATTTTGCATTTGCAGGTGATCATCAATATGCTGCTTCAGCTTGGCAGATGCAAAGAGAATCTGCCAGCTGCCTCCCGAGTGGGTGAGGAGGAGAAGGAGTAGAAGGAAGAAGAGTGGGAGAATGGGAGCAGAGCCAATGCCCAGTACCCAGGGACCAAGTTCACTAAGCAACTGGAAGCCTCCACCTCCCACTCTGGCTGTCCTCAGTATCCACGTTCCCCCACCTCCAACCTGGGACAAAAGTCCTTGTAGAACCTGGAGGTGGAGCTTTGAGGTCCCATGAGCTGTTTTTTCCAGCAGAACCCTTGAATAATGGAAGCCCTCCAAAGGACAAGAAGCCATGGAAGTTGCCTACAAGAGCTATCCTTCCCCCATCTCTCACTGGAACTGACCAGGTGGGAGCTAACTGGGGGTGCTTTATTGGACCGACTTTCCTGAATAGCTTCCCAGGGGCACACACAGGAGCCCAAGCACTTAATGACAATGCGATTAATATTACACCACCATCAATAACAATGGCTAACTTTAACTGAGCACTCAACATTCAAGCCTCACAGTAACCCAGTGTAGAGGGTACTGTAATTATGTCCATTTTACAAGTGGTAAATCGAGGTACAGAAAGGTACTGGATGCAGGAAGACTAATGGTCACTGGCCAGAGAGGAGATGTGGTCTAGTCTGATAGAAGGAACAGGCTCCGCCATTAGATAGATGTGGCTTTGAACCCCTGCCACGTGACATTGGAATGATTTCATTGCACTTAGTCTCATATCCTCCTCTATAAGATGGGCACAATAGATGTCTATGTTGTTGGGCTATTGTGAAAATTAAGTGAAATAATATGTGTAAATTCGAATATAATGATAAAGATACTGTTTAGATTAATAAGAGCATTTGTTATTGCTTTCTGTGTAGCTACCTGCTGTTTTTGCAAGAGTTCTTTCTCCCTTCTGGGAATAGTTGTTTATTTTTCCCTTTGAGAAACCAAAGTTCTCCCATCCTCATATGGTTTGAGGGCAGAGATAGCTATACAGGTGGGAGTTTGACTTCTAATCTTCGTCCAAATGTTCCACACATGACTGGGGGAAATACTGCATCCCCATGGGTATGGTGATTAGCTCAGCTCTGGACACACAATCCCTACTGGATCATTTAGATTCGGACTGGGAACAACCAATGGAAATACTGGGAAAGAATTGCTTTTCTTGAGTTAGGGTTTCTAAACAGAGAGATTTTAGGCTTGAAGCTGCTACAGCCCATTAGAAGGAAGCAACAGAGATGAAATCATATCCCAGAGATGGATGGTGAGATTAGACCTGATTAAATCTAAATGGCATTGTTTTAGTCATATATGAAAGGCAAAGTTGGATCTTTCTATTACAAAATCCAATAATTTTTCCCTTTCTCCACGTGCAAGTTTGAACAGGGATGTTTTATTTGCAAAAGAGCCCTGTTGACTTTTCTTGTCAAGTGGGCAACTCTTGACGCCCATGTGGGATGAGGACTGGACTCAAGACTTCTCTTTCCAACTCTCCATCAAATGCCAATTCTCTTTTCTCTCTTCCTTTCCATGGTCCCATTCCTCCCTCAGTTCAGTCATTTTCTCTTGGTCCCTTCTGATTCATCTTTTGCTCACATGTTTCAGGATGTGATGATCCAGCCCTACCTTTGTCTGGTCCATGTACTCTGTGGGTGATGAGGGAGATGAGCCCAAGTCTGGCGTTTGAACCAAGGCAGACACCAGTTAGCCTCCGAGCAGGGAAGGATGCTCACACAGCTAGAGCCACTGAGCATGGTCCCCTCCCAGGCTTGGGAGGATCATGGCCCAAAGGGCTGAAACCAGGCACCTGGAATTCAGGTAAGGGAGAACTGTGGCAAGGGCCCTTGCCCCCTTTCCCAAAGCCCAGTGTTTCCAAACTGTGTGCACAGTCCCTGGTCTCAGTAACTGCTCTTCTCCTCACACTTTGGAAGTAGAGCATAATTGTTTGCTAAACGCTGCTATAATATCCCCAAGTCAAAATGGTGGATGCCAATGTCTACTGCTTGATTAGAGAAGATTAAGCTTCACAAATACACAGTCAAACTGAAGGTTGAACTATTAATAGCAAACTCTTCCAGGAAGCCTTCTATGACTGGCTTCCCAAGGCTAGGATAGGTGTCCCTCCCCAGTGCTGCCACACTCCCCAGATTTGCCTCTTTCTTAGCACTCATTACATTGTCTTGCAGTTGCCAGTTAATATGTATGTCTTCTCTTCCTGGATAGGGAGCAGGCCAGTTCTTGTTCACTGCTGTATCTCCAGTGCTTTGCACAATGTTTGGCAGGTGGTAGTCAAGGGTGCCCTGTAGATTTACCACACTCAATCAACTCAAGTTGAATGGTAATGTCTGGAGAATGGTGGGGTAAGTATCGAGCCTTGGTCTTCTCAGGAAAGGAGAGAAGAATTGATTAGTGATGTCAGCCATTGATAAGGAAACAAGGAGTGTTAGCAGGTTAGAAGTTACAGATCTTCCCTCTAGGGAAGGTCAGTATAAGGCTATTAAACTAATACATAAATGAGCCTTCCACAAAAGGGGATCCCCTGAGGTGGAGAGCGTTGGGATTGCCTAAAGCTATGTCTCTAAACATAGCTTAGTTCTGAGCATTCCAAGACACTGGGAAGCTCCAACAGATTAGAAGCACAGGTCATCTCCCTCGCCAAGGCCTCTGTCAGGGAACTGGGGAGAGCCCAGCGGCTTTCTCACATCCACCCCTTTCTTTCCTCATTGTTCCTACACCCACCACCGTAACTCATGTCCTCATCCTTTAATACCCAAGTTACGGCCTCAACGCCATCCCAGACTCCTTCTCCCAGGTTTCCCCTTCACCTTCCTGCTGTTACTCTGCTCATAACCTCTTTAGGGCCTGTTTGTTTCCTTCAAGACAAAATCTAAATGTTTTACCTGCCAGGAAACTAGAATATGCTCTTCATCCTAATCCATTCCTGTGGGTGTGATGATGTTGGTGTGGCCCAACTGAATCAAAATAGGTCTTAATCCTATTACTGGGGTGCCTTATAGAGAAGGCCACAGGGGGAGAAGCAACTGGGAGCAGCCAGAAGCTGGACGTCAACAAAACTCAAAAGAGAAGGGAGAAGAGGAAAAGGGAGAAGAGGCTGCCATATGCACTGCCATTGTGATGGAAAAGCCGACGAACCCCAAAGATTGCTGGCCAGCCAGAAGATACTGAGCCTTCTTCAGCAAAGCTTCTAGCCTTGTATCTCCATCAAATGCCAATTCTCTTTTCTCTCTTCCTTTCCATGGTCCTTTGGAAGGCAGCAAGCTTCTAGCCTCCAAAATAGTGAGCCAATAAATTCCTATTGGTAGGCTAACTCATTGTATGGAATTTGTTTCAGCAGCATGGAAACTAAAATACTACATTTTTCTTCTTGACAATAAATGTCCTCCCCGCCCTACCCTTTCCTATTTCATCTCCACTTCATAGAAGCTGAGCAGGCAAAATAAATGGCTTGGGAAAAAGAATCCAAGTCTTTGGCAAGGAAAAGCCCCATGTGCTCAACAGCTTTTCTTGGTAGGTATTTGGGTAGTTATGGTGATCTTAGCTACAGAATTCAGAACTCAACTGATTTAAAGGATTAGGCAATGTGTCTTCCGGCTTGACAGGTTTTCCCAAGGAAAGTGACCTTCAGGCATGGTTGATTCATCCACTCATCAATGTTATTAAGTATCCAGGTTCTATTCAATTCTCAAAAAGTTCAAGTCATTTTTGATGTTGGTGTCATCCTCAGGTTGGTGTTACTTTATTTTCAGATAAACATCCAGGGGAAGAAGAGAGATAATTTCTTCTTGCCACTCTCATTCAGAAGCTGTAAGCTTTTTCCAGAAGTCTCATTGAATTTTCCCAGAAGTCTCATTGAATTTAATGTGTTATGTCCAGAGTTAGTCAGCTCTTTCCACTACTTGTTCCCAGAACATCCTTTCCTTCACGGCACCTATCACAATTGTATTATAAAGCTTTTGGTATAATTAATTGATTAACATCTGCATCCCCTTGTGAAATTTGTGAGGGCAGGAACAGGCTTTGTTTTCTCCTTCGCTGTAGGCACCCCCCTCTCCCCCACACCACCTCTCACCCCCGTATGCAGTAAGTATTCAATTAATAATGGAATTATTGAGGACTCCTTGGATTGCAAGTGTCAGACTCATTATTTAATTTAGGATATCATTTCAGCTGAGACGAGAACAACAGAGGGTTAAGAAATGGAAGTTTCTCTGACATTGTTGGGCTGATAAAGTAGCTGCAGTGATAGGGACCCAGGTCCCGTGGAATCCGGAATCCAGTGCTGCTCTACCTCTCCTTAGGTGCTGCCCTCATCTTTATGATACAAGGTGGTTCATCACCATACCAGCCTCTTGACACTAGGAAGGAGGAAAGGTAAAATGGGCAGGGGAAGATCACCCCTTTTGTTTGAGGGTGCAGTGAAGACATCGCTCCCAAGCTTTCTGCTCGTGGCCAGAACTTAGTCGTTTTGTCATCCAGCTGCAAAGGAGATGGGGTTGGGAAGGAGGATTTTTCACTTTGGCCATCCATCTAGACAGACCAAAATCAGGGGTCTTATAAAACAAGGGAAGAATGATTATTGGGAGAAAAGTATCACCATCTTGAACCAGGCAATTTATTGATTCATATAAACTTTTTAAAAAGGGGCTAATGATCAAGTCTCATGAAGGACAGAGATGTTCTGGGCCTCAGGAGCAAGGAGCATATGATGACTTCCAGGCTCATCTCACCTCCTTGTTGCCTGTCCTTTCTTCTCGGTGTGACAGCTCCTGAATTATGCATCTTATGATGCCCAAGATTAGAGATATTGACCCTCTTTATCAATTCCTGGGGAAGTCCAGTGCCCACTTTGCACTAAGGAACAGTGGTTAGGGAGACAGGGTTTTGTAAGAACATTTCTTCCCAAACTAAATAGATAGACATAGATGCCTTCCACATGACAGAAAGACAGATTGAGTAAACAGATAAATGAATTGGCACATTGCTATCTACCATCTTGTATTTGCGTGCAAATTCTTTGAAAGCTGAGATCCATGTCTAATAACCATGTGGGACCCTATCTATCCCTATTTTCCCCCCAAATTGGGATCATTCAGTGAGTATTTGTGGGGAGTCATAGAATCAATATTTGAACAGAATGTTAAAAAGTACCATGAAGCTGTGGATTAAATAGTGAGCCTCCAGGTGGGAAAATTTAGCAACTCTACAATGGAGAAGGTAATAGTGGACCTGGAAAAGCCCCAAGGCTGTGGTTTGTGGAGTCAGCTCTTTGTGTTCAGTGGACAGGAGATCCTCAGGGTGTAATAAGGGCAGCATGTGCTAACTGAGGCCAGAGATTGTCTTCATTACCAGAGTGTTGCTGTTATCCTCTCCATCTAAATTAGACCCAGTGGGGTAAGCTTGGAACATGATTACCAGGGATTTTGCAAGGTGGCTCATTAACATAATTCCCCTAATTAGGAACCAGAGAAGATCTTGTTGAAAAATTTCCACTAAATATTACAAGGCCATAATTCCTGCATCATTAGGTGCCTTGCTTTGAATCCTAAGTTCAAATCTTCCCCTATGATCTGTGAAGGACTCAGCCCCAAAGACCTTCCTTTCATGCAATAAACACTTATGCACTTCAATACATTGGTTGCTGGGTTAGGTGTTGAAAATACAGAGATGAAAGATAGCTCCTGATCTCAAGACTCTCACGGTCTAATGGGAGGGAAAGACTAGTGGACAGGCAATTGTAATGCAAAGGATGTATGGTGTGTGGGTAAGAGAGAGGGAGAGGGGAGGAGGAGAAAATGAGCATGAGCTTTGGGAAAACCAACTTAGCTTCTCATCTTGTTTGAACAGAGTTGGGTGGGGAACAGAGGCAGTCAGGGAAGGCTTCCTGGAGGAGACAATACATTAGCTATTTTCAGGATGAGTGGGTGACAATGGGAGGAGAGGTATTTCTGGCCAGTGAACGAAGGCCTAGAGACCTGAGAGGCAATGGCAGGTGCAGGAACCTGCAGGGAGGTCAGTATGTCTGGACCTTCAGTGAGCAAATTGAGAAGTAGTGACAGGCATATCTGCCTGCATTGGTGGGTGGGGGTCAGAGCACAAAACACCTTGGAAACCATGATGAGGATAAGAGAAAATGGGGAAGGAGAGGTAGGAGAGGCCACTGATGTGAAACATTCTTTATTTGAAGCCTAGAAGATTACCCTTCCAGCAAAAGTCCCTACCTCTTATCCTGGAAACTTTCCCATCCTTCTCCCATCTCCCTGCCATCTTAACCCTGCCTCAGTCAGAGAAATCAGATGACAATTTGTCCTTGCCTGCTGGCCACAGTTGATTGGTTTGGAGAAGATCAGCTGATTCAAGCTGGACCAATCAGGCTCCAGGAATTCCCTGAACCTGAGTGTGGAATGTGTGCGCTTTAAGAGGTGAGAGGGTCCTTAGCTTTTCTCAGCTTATCAAGAGGATAAGTGTGTGTGACACCCTCATTTCCTGAGGCCTGAACTGGTGGTGGTGGAGAGGGCGGGGGGTGGCAGACATGGCGACTTTCCTAGAAACACACGGCAAGAGTCCCTGGCCCATTGCGTTTTCGCATGCATGGTAAAAAAGAGGAATAGTTATTTCCAAGCATAAACTGCCCCCATGCCCGCTGCTTCCAATTTTCTGCTAGCTGTTTCATTATTTCAGACCCGCTCCCACCTCCTTTATTTTTGTCTGACATGATACAGTATCTCTCTTGTGAGAAATGGTGAGATGGAATATAATAAATATATTGCTTAAGTGAAGAAAGTTGGCAGAAATATAAATATGGAGCATGATATATAAAGCCCCACACATCCCAATGGCCTCATTTATTAAAATCTGGTAGTGTTAAATTTATGAGGAGTACTCATCTCTATATGTAGTCTCATAAAATACTGCTTACACTATTTCTTACATCTAAACCCTCCCCAATTTCATTATTAGCTGAACTTTCTTTATGTAAACCTTAGGGGCTGGTTAATTGTCCACTAGGGACTTGGGATTTAAGTGCATTTAGGTTGGATTCAGGTTTGGATTCACGTCAAAGTGAGAATGAGAGTTAAAGTGGGTTTTCCCAAGGAATCATGACTCTGTGCCATTCTCATAATTAATACTCAAATTAATACTGAGCCAGACCCCAGATAAACAAAGTTCATTTATTTACTTCATATTTGTTCAATCTCTAGTGTGTTCTGAATATTGGCTGGACAGAGATGGATTGCCCGCAGGTCTTGCCTTTAAGTACTTGCAATAGAATGATGGAATAAATACACAAATGTGCAGTTCTGACACATTGTGACAAGTGGCATAAGTGACTGGCAGATAATCACAGCAGTCACCTGCATTTGAAGCCGAGGGCGGGCCAGGCACTGGTGTCTTTGTGACAGTGTCTTGTGTTCTCATATCAATCTCCACTTTACGATTGTAGAAAATGAAGCTCTAAGGTGCAGGGTCTTGCCCAAGTCAAACATTTAGGAAGCAGAATTACTGGGATCTGAACCCGCTTTCTTCTCTGGTTACTTTTTCGCTGGCATTTAGAAAGCGTTCAGGCTACCCGTGAAGGTTCAGCACTGGACAGCAGCTAGTAATAGTTCAAGTAAAAGTTTCCCTGCTTCAACCTTCTACTTCTTATTCCCCCTCTTTCCACTCCCTTCAAGGACTCCTTGGCATTGACTTTGGTCCCTGCTGGGGAATATCTATTGGTTATTGTCTTTGCACCATCCATTCCCTTTTCTTCTGCCCCTGCTTTCCCTTTCCCTCTCTCCATCCATGTGGTTCAGCTGGAGCTGATCCTGCTTGCGTAACCACTGGCCCAGGCAAGCACAGTCACAGTGACTGCTCAGGGAAGGGCTTGTTATCCATCCCAACCCTACTGGAAGGAATTTTGGGGATTTTGCTGGAATTTTTTGCAAAGCGATGTTGTCTTTTGGGGAAGGGGGTGAGGTTCCTACAGAGATGGGCACCCTGGAGCTGCCACGGGCCATGCCTTTGTCTCTCGGGAAAATCTGCTGGAGAATGAAGGCAACACAGGGAAAGCAGGGCCAAGAGGTGGAGAGAGGCTGGTACCTGATTTTATATTCAGTTCCTTTTCCAGCATTGGATACAGCCATGCGTGAAGCCTGAACTACCATTGTGGGCTATCAAGACAATGAGTCAATAAGGACCCATTTTTAGCCTTAGCTAATTTGACTTAGGTTTCTGTCACTTGTCATCAAAAGAGATGTATTTAATACATCCACCAGCCCTATCGCTGAGCTCCTGGAGGCTGGACCTCTGAGCCTGGTAAAGACTATCATGCCATTTAGCTTCTAAAATCCCAATCAACTAGCCAGCTCTCCATCCAGGAAGCAAGGAAGAGTTTAATTGACCTTAGAAACTTCTCTGTCAGTTCAGTCCACTGACACATGGGAGGAAAAGATGGGCAGCACCTTCTTGGGTAGCATGAGAGTAAGAGTATCTTACAGTATTGTTATTTTTGAAGGTATTCTCCAATTTGTGTTCCTAGGAGCAAGGTGTGTGATGGAACGTTATGCTTCTGGCCTTGAAATGAACAAAACTCCCCCTCATTAGACTGCTAAGTAAAAATAAAAAGTGGAATTATGTATGAAGGATTATTTAAACCATGAGAAGATACATAGACAAAAAAAATAGGGTAGAGCTTAAGAACTACAAATATACTATTTAAGTATATTAAAATCAGATGCATTTAGAAAACAACTCTGCTTGTTTTACAAGTAAACATGCATTAGGAACCTATATAAAAAAAGATGAGAGTGAGTGCCTGGGGGTAAAGAGAAATAGCAACTGGGGACAAATGGAGAAAAAATAAAATAAAATGAGAGGGGGCATGGCATGGACCAATGATGACCATTTGTTTTGATATGGGAAGTGCAAGTAACTCAACTCTCTTCATCTGGGGGAGGGAGGGGAATGTGGAGTTCATACTTAATGGGTGCGCAATTTCTGTTGGGGTGATAAGGTAGTTTTGGTAATGGATGGTGGTGATGGTGGCACAGTACTGCGAATGTAGTTACCACCAATGTATCGTAAATTTGAAAGAGGTTAAAATGGGAAATGTCATGTTATATATATGTTACCACAATAATTAAAAAAAAAAAAGAATGGAAGGAAGAAAGGAAGGAAAAAGTAAACACTCCAAAATGTTAAAAGTAGTTGTACTTTAGTTAAGGGTCATTTGGTTACCAGGAAGAGAAACCTACTCAAGGAAGCCCAAAGTAGGCCAACTGGCTTTTACAGATGCAACTGCAGGAAGTGTAGGCTGGTCTCAAGGAGCTGTGAACTTGGGCACTCCCTCATCTGGCTTTTCTACCTCTCATACCACCTGCTTCCATCTTTGCTGTCTGCAGAACAGCTTCTCTGCTTGTGCTTGTCCAACCACAAGGCAGCTTCTGCTTCTGGGTCCTCAGGTCTTCCCAATTCAGCAACCCTACCTTTCCCCAACGAACTGATTCAGTCTCTCGTGACCCCATTCTAAATCTGGGGGAGATGGAAGGTAACTGGCCCCATCATGAGTCAGCTCTGTATCTTTTGTTTAAACTGCTCAGGTGTTGGTGAGGCTGAACGGAGAGAATGAATGTGGGGCCGGAGGCATCACTGAGAAGAGAATGGGGCGGGGGGAAGGGTTAGTGCGTCTCCTACAGACTGTCCCTGGGTGTTGGGATTATGGATGCTTGTGGGTGATTAACTATTTTTATTTCTAGCATTGTCCAGTTTTCCCAAAATGGCATGGATTGAGGGTAGCATAATTATTGTTTGAAGGTACAGGCCCTGGAAATAGACAAAACTGCATTCAACTTCCTGCTCTTGAGCAAATCCCTATACCTCTTTGAGTTTCACTTTCCTTCATCTGAAACATGGGGTGGTTAATTTTCTCACAAGCTATTGTCAGCATTAAATGCCAATCAAGTATTGAGCACAGTGCCTCATTCATAACAATCACTCAAGACAGGCTATTATGCATTATTATTATATGTAAATTTTTACAATAAAAATTCATTAAAAACAAAACAAAGCTTCCCAGATGCATGTCAGTTGTCATTGTTGAGCTGGCATGACCAAACTCTGCTGCTATGATTGTTTTCTGTCCCATTCCTCCATGGAATACAGAATCTATTTGTGCTGGAAATGGCTGTTGGAAATTACCACTATGTACCAAGTGCTCCCCCAACCCCCACATAATCAATAAAACAGCTCCCCCTTCTGAGCAGTCCTCATCCACCAACCCTAATTGATCATTATGAAGCATGATCAGAGGGTTCCTGGGCTCATATGTTAATTGGCTGCACACCCACTTAATGGGGAAGTCCCCAGTTCCCCAAGCGTGAGCAGACCCTATCTTCCCTCCCACACCACAGAGCATGCTGGGAGCCTGTGAGGCAGAGGAGGCTGGCAGGCGATGCATCGGGTCAATTAATTAGGAGCATGTTGAGAAGTTTGACTCCAAGCCTAACTAATCGCATAATTAAATCTCTACCATCCTCCATCCCAGCTCCCAGTTCAGACCTCTTACCCAGCCTGCCATCCCAGTTTGCTGAATGCAGTTTTGGGGAAGAGATCAGTGCTGGTCAGATATGTCCACTGCAGAGACAACACCACCCCCTCACACTCTCACTTCCTGCTTCTCAATTTTGAAACTGAAAAAAAATGACCAGGAGAAGGTTCTATGAGAGCAATTGGGAATGGAAATGGAGTAATTTCCTCAAAAGTTTGTGTGAGGAATAAAAGAGATAATAGAGAGTGAAATGAAGCTTTCCAAGGGGAAAAACCTCAACCTACATTCAACAGTGAAGCCCAGTGATCTTTGTTTCTGGGATGCTGTGGCAGACACAGCAATTTTCCCTCCCCCCTCCCCCCATCATATCCATTCTCCTCTTTTCTTTACCATCAGAACCCTGTTTTTGTTCATGGCATCCACATGTGCAGCTAAAATAAAATGTCTTTCCCAGGCTTTCTTGAGCAAGGAGTGGCCATGTGACATAGTTCTGTGCGGTGAGATTCTCATAGTATACCCCAAGGAGGGTGACCCTGCACAAATAACACAAGGTGTGTCCTCCAGAGGAGGAGGCTTCTGACTCCTGATCTTCACCCTTCTCTTTTTCTTCACTTGAAGACAAATGCAATATCTGGAAGTGGAGCAACCAGGAAGACAAACCCAACCTCTAAGGGTGACTGAGCAAGAAAAATGGAAGGAGCTTGTGTCCCTGATAGCATCGTAAGCAGCCACAGTAGCCTGGACTGCCTCTCTGGACTTGTTATATGCAAAAATGAATGCCTTATTTGGTGGAACCACTGTGGCCAGCTTTCTATTGCCTCCAGCTGAATACATGTTGTGATTGTTATGTTCAGTGTCAACTTGGCTAAGTTATGATGCCTAGTTGTTTGGTCAAGCAAGTTCTGGCCTGATTTATTATTGTAAGGGAATTTCAAAGATGAATTTGCATCTATAGGAGGTTGATTGCATCCACAGCTGATTGCATCTACAACCAACAAAGGAGATTGCCCTCAGCAATTAGGGGGGTCTCCTCATTCAATCAGTCGGAGGTCTTAAAGCCATAATTGGTGGTTACAGAAGTCAGAAAGAAGAATTTCCAGCTCTATTTCAGTCAGCCAGCTTCTCCTGGGGGAATTCAACATCCCCTTCATCAGAGTTTGCAGCTTGCAGCTTCCCCTGAGGAATTCAATTTCACCTTCATTGAGTTTCAACTTGTAGCTTGTTCTATGGAATTTGGACTTGCCAATTTGCACAGTTGCATGAGCCAATCCCAATAATAAGTATGTTAATATTTACACATATATCTATGTTTCCGTATCTATCTATCTATCTATCTATCTATCTATCTATCTATCTATCTATCTATCCATCATCTATCTATCCTGTTGGTTTTGATAGATAGTTGGATATCATCTATCTGTCTGTCTGTCTATCTATCTATCTATCTGTCTGTCTGTCTATCTATCTATCTATCTATCCTATTAGTTCTGTTTCTCTGGAAAACCCTAATACACATTCCTAACTGATTTGGAGCCCAACACTTAGACGTATCAGCAGATAATATGATAGCAATAATAATAATGATAAAAAAAATAGGCTGAACATATGCTATAGCAAATCCTATGCAGGTTTCATGAGTTTTCTTATTTACTTATCTGATTATAGCCCTAGAATTTGGACGCTATTACTGTCTTCCTCTTCTTTTTTTGAGGAAGTTCAAACTCAGAGTTCCCAAAAAGCTTGCCAGGTTGATCCAATGAGCAAGTGGAGAGGACAGGATTGAAACCAGACAGTCTGATCTCAGAACCTGTGCTCTTAACTCCTCAGACACATCCTCTCTGACTGTGGGGTGGGGTAGAGGAAGTGAAAGGCTTAGGCGTCTGGCAAGGGAAGTCCCTGTTCAAGGTGTAAAACTTCTAGTCTGAGATTCTGGAGGAAAATAGCCAGAGCTGATGGGCTGGGAGAGAAGGGATGCCTGCTTTTCTTTGAAGTAATTTGTTGTCTATTCAGTCTCAAGCCGACACCTTGGGAGGCCCAGAGGACTCTTGGTCGAAAGGGGGGTGGTGGAGTTCACTGCCTGGTTTAAGGAAGGATTGTTGGGACCTGTTTGTAAAGCTATCAAGCTGAGAGCAATGATGATACTTCCTAGGCTATAGTAAAAAACACACACAATACGTTGAATATGCGCTGGGTTCTATGCTAAGCCACTTACTCACCCTGTTGCCTTATATAAGTGAACTAACTTCTCTGAGCCTCATTTTTCCACTTCTGAAAATGTGGACAGTTATTGTACCTACCTCGTAGGATTTGGGGGAAGATTACATGTGATGAAATATTTCAAACTCTTAGTATAGTACAAGGCACATGGCGAACATTCATACACCTTGTATTGGAACTTGAAATTAAGAGAGTTTCTAAGACTTATTAAGGAGGAGAGAAGGGAAGGTGGGGAAGGGATATCAATACCAGAGATTTGTGGATCGCAAAAAGGCAATAATTCCAATCTGGACTCAGGAAGCTTACCCATTAGTGAAAACCCTGGATCTGCCTCTTGTAAGCTGTTTGAGCTCAGGTACACTAACTTTCAGAACCTCGTTTTCCTCTTCTGCAAAATGGGGTAATTGTGAGGATTAAATACGTGTAGCGCTTGTGGTTGATTCCACACGGACATGGGTAGGAATGATGGAGGAGAGAAGCTCACGGCGCACTGAGCACTGAGACAGGTTGCATAAGGCATGTCTCAATCTTCCAAAAAGGTGTTTTCCAGCAGGTCCCATGAAAAGCAGGAGGAGGCACTCAGCATATTCCTTGCTTTGATAAAAACCTCTCAGAGAAGCAGTAAATTACTGAATCCTTGTTTTCAGCAAAATCAAACATACTGCAGATTCCACTGGCATTTAATACTGATATTTTAGCCCCCAGGAATAACAAGTGAAAGTAATTAAGTTTAATGATTCCAGCGAACCCAATATGCTTGATTGCAGTGTATATACCTAATTATCATTCCTTTTTTTTTTGTTATTGTTGCATGCGTGGTATAAATAAGACCTATTTGTTTTTTTTTTTAAAAAAAAGGCACTAATTTTAAAATGCATTAGGGAAAGTTGCACATACAGCACCTTTTTGAAGGGCTTGTGGAAACCCTGAGTAGGGAGAAAGCAAATTGGCTTTTCAGAATGGCAAAAGAGGGATGAGGTAATGCCTAGGTCTCTAAATTGTGGACAGAATCAGCCTGCCTGACATCACAGGAGGAAAGCAAGGAGGCCCAAGCCTCTAGGCTCTTCCACTCCTCTCCTCACCAAGTAAGGAAGGGGAAGAGGTAAAGGCTAGAGACACACCCTTGGGCAGGGGAAGTAGTGAAGCCTTGACTGCAGGGAGTCTCTTATGCTCACCTGGAAAGCGGTGACACCTTCAGAGGCCCTATGATAGACTGCATTGTTCACCCAGTTCCCCACACCTCCCTGAGTCTGGGTCCTTTGCCATGGGGCTATAAGTTCCTCCCACCCCTTGACTTTGGGTTGAACCATTTGACTTACTTTGGCAAACACAATGGGATGAGAGTAACAGGGCATGAGCTTTATGCCCAGGTCTTAAGAGGCCTTGCATGTTTCCATTTACCACCTTGTGTCTCTGCACTGCCATGTGACAATGCCTGGGCTTTGACTGTCACAGGTGGAGGTTGAGGGACACGTGGACCAGAGCAGGTGAATCAAGCCCAACCTTGATCAGCCAATCCCCAGCCAAGCCACAGAGATTTAAGCTAAATTGTATGCTTATTGTTGAGTTATTTATTAAATTCCACCTTTTAAATGTAGCTTAATGGCTTCAGGAGAACCATGAAGATCTTGAGATTGCGTTCAGGATTTTGTACAATAGCAATTTTCTGGGGACAGTTTCCCAGCTTTCACAAGATTCTTCAAACCATGTGTGACCAAAGGTGATTAGGAACCCCGTGGAATAGTTAGCCATTACCTTTCTGTATTCAGCCACAATCTGGAGACTACTGAGGCATTCTTTGACTTTCCCTTCTCTCTTGCCTCCCATCATCTCTTCCCAACTTCACATTCATTGATAGCATATTTGTAACTCAAAATTGGCCATAGTAGAAATAAATCAACAAACACTACAAACTGGGACTCCCCCCGACCCTGCACCCCAGTTTACCAGCCAACACACCAGTGGCTCCTATAATCAGTTGGTCATGCCATCTTTCTGGTTTGACATCTCTTGAAAATGTCCCCTCTTCCTGACATTCATTTCTACTGTCTTTGCACAAGCCCAGAACTCATAAGCACAGTGCAAATAAGAGACACATTTTCTGTGTTCCAATCCCACCTTATGCAGTTGTGTGATCCTGCAGTATTTCTTAAACTTTCTAAGCCCCACTTTTCATACCTGTGAAGAGTAAATAATAACACAGCATCTAAGTCTTAGGTTTATAAGAGGATTAAATGAAGTTACACAGGCAAAACCTACAGGGTTGGCCTGACGCCCTCTTAGCACACGATAATTGACAGCTCTCATTACTTGATTCGTGTTCACATCATCTTTTGCCCTGGTTATGTGCAACACCTTCTAAATAACCTTTCTCTTGTAGTAGATGGAGTAAACTTCCAAGAGACACAAATATATGATTGTGTCACCCCTTTGTTCAAAGCCCTTCAGTGACTCTCCTTTATAGTCTTTGGGATACGCCGCATTTAATTTATACCTGGGCAAATTGGAGCTTGGAGAGTTTAAGAAAATTGCCCAAGGTCACATAAGTAATAAATGGCATAGGATTTGAACGCAGCCCTTCCATCTCCACATCCTACCCTCTTAACCATTATACTATACTGAGGGAGAAAGGAAGGATGGGTAGAAGGGATGAATGGATGGGTTTAAAGAAGCACAGAAAGATGAAGGATTCTTCTAAATTGTACCTTCTCTTTCCTTCTGGCCTGACCCTTCCTTCTGAATGCTACTTTGCCTGGGATATCTTTGGGGAATGAAGCAAGTTTTGTGTATCCCTCCACTTCCTGGCTCCCTGGTTCTCTTTCCTCCTGTCAGTTCAAGCCGAATTAGTCCCTAAACAAGTCTCTGACAGTTTTGTCTTCTTCCAGAAGCTGAGGTTTTCCCATGACCAAGAACCAAATTTTACAAATTAATTGCTAACATTCACTAGGCATTTGCTATATTCTATACATAAATATCTCTTTTAATTCCCATGACAATCATATAAGGTAGGTACTATTATTGTCTGCATTCTGGAGATGAAAAAACAGAGTCGTAGAGAACATAAGTAAATTTGTCCAAAGTTGCACAACTACAAGTGGTGGATCTGGGATTCAGTCCAGGCAATCAGACCTCAGGCCCCACAAGCGTAATGCCTATACTATACTATACTGATTTCTCTCCTTAGCCATCTCAACTGTTAGCTCCATTGTCAGTATCTGGATGGACCAGCTGTTATCAGCCCAAGCCTCTTCCTACCTAACCTACAGCATTGTTCATACACTTGCCAATGAATACTGAACAATAATCATGAATAGCCACTGAGTTCGGGTTACAGCAGGTATCACCACCCCCAAACTAGAGAACTATGGACCACCAAGCCCAATCACATGGGGATTAAAGGGCTTCTGAAAATTGCTTGAGAAAAACATGCCTGGAAGAGATGGCCTAGTTGGGACATAAGAGACCCATAGAAATGCGAAGAATGAGATTATGGGCAGCTGCTTTACCTAATCTGCCTGGCAACAGGGCATGGTGGTTCCAGAATCTGGCAGACCCGAATTCCAGCCCTGGCTCTGTCATTTAGTTAGGCTGAGTGTCCTAGGGTAAACGACTTAACATCTCTGAGCCTCAGTTTTCTTATCTGCGAAATGAGGAGACTCATAACAGCTAGTTTGAATAGTTGTGAGAATTAAATGACCATGTGTACAAACAGCTTGGCCCAATCAGCGATGCATAGTTAGGGAGGTTACTGCTGTTGTTGGAGCAACCTCTCTCCAGACAGATCATCTGCCTGGAAATGTTCTCAACTGTGCTAGACCATAAAAAAGTCCATCTCGACCATTCAGACACATGATGTGTTACAAATACCACTTGGGAAGAAAGGTTTTGTTTATTCAACGTACTTTTTTATTTAACATAGTGAAAAAAACTCAGCCAACTTTGACCAAAGGCCCAGGTCCTTGACTTCTCTGCTCCTCTTCCCCTCCTGCAAGGGCCATTGTCTCCTGCTGGAGAATCGGTTGCCTGAGCTCCTTTTCTGGCTTGATCAGCTTCCCTTTGCTAACAGACAGGATTCAATGCAATTTAATTTCATTGGGAGGAAGTGATTTAAAAAATCAAGGTCATTTAATTTCTGAAAAGCAAGTGAAGGGTTGTCTTTCCCCCAAATGACCTTTCTGCCATTTATTCTCCTTAAAATGAAAATTGCATTGGTTAATACAGTGGCTTCAAGGTCATGTTAGATTACCTCTCCAAATAAGAAAAGAATTCTTTCTATGGGATTTTAATTAGGTTGAGTACAACTAATTCTTCCTTGGGTACTTATTCCATTTCCTCTCCTTTCTGTAATTACTGCCAGTGTAACACTCCTCACACTCACAAATGGAGCTGAAGAAAGCCTTGCGATTATCCTTTATTTCTCCTTCATGCAAGAAAGGAGGGGGTTAGCTATCGCATTCAGTCTTTGTAAGTCTGAGGACCAAAGTCCCAATAGCTTTACACCACAAGTATCAGCATCACTCTAAAGAGTGAGGGGATTTCTAATGTGATCCTAACACCCCAACATAGCTAGAACTTTTCCATCCAGGTCTCCCCTTCACCTCGTCTACAGAAAATGACTAGGCATCAGGGCAAAGAAAATCAACTTGTGCACATGTTGTCAATCAATAAAGAGGTATCGAGCGCCTACCAAGGGCTCAGTAGGATATTAGGTGCATGGAAAGGGGGTTGCAAAAGAGAGTAAGGAGCTTAGTTAGGTTTGGCGAGACAGACAATTAGCAGGTAAAATAAACCAATGATACACAACTTGTTCCTACAACAGTAAAGGTGCTGTGTGTGGTGGTGATGAGTGGGAAGGGATGGGTGGCAATCAGGATGCTTCACAGAGAAAGGGAGGCTTGAGTTGGTCTTGGAAGCATGGCCAGTATTCAGAAAATTCACTCACTTAAAAATAAATATTTACTGAGCACTTAGTATGTGCTGAAAGCTATATAAGTACTTTCTGTGCAATATTTCATTTAATTGTCACTTCTATCCTGAGGGACAGGTGCTATTCTTACCTCATTGAATACATGAGGGAACTGGGGTCAGAGATGTTAAGCAAACTGCTGAAAACACACAGGCAGTAGCAGAGCTGGGACTCAAAACCAGGTTTGTCTAACACCAGACAGAAAGGGAGAGAAGAAAGGAATCCATAGAGAAGGGAGAGATCATGTAGGTTGTTTGAGTAGGGGAAAAAAATGGAAAAGAACCTTTCTTAAGTGTCCAAAAGCCAGGCTCTGTGGTAGGTGTGCTTCTCAGGTACTTCTAACACTGTTTTATTTTCATCGTAGCACTTTTCACCACCTGTTATTTTCTTGCTTTGATTGCTTATTTATTTTATCACTCCTCTTCCCTCTAATGTGAACTCTGAGAGAAGAAGAGCCTACCTGGCTTGATTACTGCTGAGTTCTCAGCACCTAGAGCCCTGCCTGGTGAGAAGTAAATGTGGAATGGGACTGAAGCTCAGTCCCCAGAGCAAAGATGAGACGCACCCTAGACAGTAAACTCTAGCGGGTCACTATGGCTGTCCTGTGCCCCACAATATCACTAGCACCTCGGACAGCGCCTAGAGCACATGGCAGCTGCTCAATGACTATAGAGCGAATGAGGAAAGATTTGCTCAGTAGAAAATAGATTCAAGTTCAGCCAGACTGTTCTTCCCACTTGCAGATGGAGAAGGCTGCTTTACTAGAGACTCAGCCAATGAAAACTCACTGCCTTCAGAATCCATTTTGAAGATTACCCAAATCCCTAGTTGATCCGTATGTCCAATGATTCCCTCTGCATATCACTCCAGCCTAACCCAAAAGAGAAAGTGCCCTCTAGACCCTTCAGATTTCACACCGACTTGGATTCTCTTTTCATTAATCTGTGTTTTCCTAGGGAATATTTATTCATGTATTCTATGTTTGGCAATTATTGAAATTATGTCTAATTATGTGATGATGGTAAATAATAATAATCACATAGCTGCAACATGCACTGTTTCTATTATGGGTAAGGATTTTATGTAATTTGCTAAAAAAAGTTCTAAAGTAGAAGTGCTGATTAGAAGGAAGAGTGTTGTTTTGAATATTTGGTTGAGTTATCACTATTCCTACCCAACTGCTATTGCAAAAGGAAAGGTCCCACATCCTTTTTATCCAGCCCTAGGAATGTACTCTTTGAAAACTATTGTCATTATTACTAATAAAAATAGCTACCCTTAATTAGGCATTTGCAATGTGCCAAATTCAATTTCAATCCAATTTAAAGTTCAGTGCAAACTTGAGTGCCTTCAGACACCAAGCAAGTATGGCAGATGACTGAAGCAGACTAGGTTGGGGAGAAAATAGGGAGGAGTGGGGCCTGGGGTGAACTTTATCTTGCAAGCTCTATTTAAAGGAGACAGCCACGACTAAACTACAGCCTGATATGGCCATGCAGAGATGTGGGAATAGTAGTGCTGCTAGTTCTTCCGAGTTTTTAAGAGAAGCCAGAAATATGGATTTTAATGTGAAATTCCAAGATGTTTTACTACCATGTGTGCCAGCAGTCTATGCACGGCCTGTCTCTAATCCCTCAGTGTTTACCCGTCCGTCAGAAGCTAAGGAAAACTGGTCTGTGCATAGGTATTGTGTCGACTTTGTTGAATGTGGCTTGCAGAAGGCAAGGGAAAACTGCATAGAGCCAATGTGGAGTCTGGTAAGAGCCCATTTCTCATTTTTATTTAAAATTTCATGGAGGTAATTTCAGAGAACAATGAAATATCATCAGAAGTCTGGTCAGAGAGGAGAGGCGGGTGAAGGGGACCAATGTAATTACTGGCAGCACTTATCAGTGCAGGAAATAGATGAGCCAGCATCATAAAGAAAACTGTTCTTCTCCCATGGCCCTCTGTTTTGGGGGAAGGGGTTGCCATATGTCTCTGGAGTTGACCAAGACAGGAATCTGCAGAGAAGGACTGCCATGCTGTCCAGGTCACAGCCCCCAGAACTGATATGGGCAGAGAAAGGCTGAACCTGGCTTTTAGGTAACAGTGTGAAGAGGCCTCATCCTCTCACCTCTGTTTCAATGCCACACCTCCGGAAAGCCTTATGGCCAAATTTGCCCCTTGGCATTCCCTCCTCCAATACCCTGGGCTTCTCCTTTATTACAGTCATTACAGTTTTAACTATCTCTTTATGTCAGACCTACTTTCCCTCATGCATAGGAGAGCATCTTTGTCTCATTTACGGCTGTATCCCTAGCAAGCACAGTGCTTGACACATAGTAGGGACGCGATACATAATGACTTAATGAATGAAGAAGTGAATGAATAGTTGTTTGACCTCGGGCACAAGTTATTTAATCACACAATGCCTAACCCATGAAATAGAATGTCTTATTTTCCTAGAGTTGCCGTAACGGAAGAACCACACACTGAGTGGCTTAAAAGAACAGAAATTTAATGTCTTGGTTAAGGAGGCTAGAAGTCTGAAATTAAAGTGTTGGAAGGGCCATGCTCCCTCTGAGGTCTGTAGGGGAGAATCTGTTCCATGCCTCTCTCCTGGCTTCTGGTGGCGGCCGGGAATCCTCAGGGTTAATTAGGTAGGATAATGAAATCTGTCTTCATCACAAGGCCATCTCTCTTTTGTGTCCATCTATATCTTTTCTCCCCTTCTTTCAAGAACAGCAGTTGTATTGACTTCAGGGCCCACCCTACTCCAGGAAGACCTCATTTTAACTTGCCAAATTCTATCTGTAATGACCCTCTTTCCAAATAAGTTTACACTGTGCGTTACTGGGAATTAGAAGTTGAGCATATCTTTTTGGAGGACATCATTAAACCCATCATGCAAGGATAACAACAGTCTCTCTTAGAATCATTGCTTTTTCTTTGCTTAGACTCCATTGGATAACTGGTCTGCTGTATATTTCCTGTGCTCTCCACAACAGGCATATGAGGTTGGCACTATTATTGGCCTAACTTTGTACTAAGGAAACTGAGGCTTACTGTGGTTAAATGACTTGCCCAAGGTCACGCAGCAAGGAAATGACATGATGGAAACTCAAACCCAGGTTTCTCTGAGTCCTTATCACCATACCCACAGGAATTTAGAGAAGGAGAAAGCCCTTCTCAAACTTGTGGGAACCAAAGCAAGCTGCATAAAGGAAGTCCCTTAACTTGGGTCTCTATGGATGGAAAAGGATCCAAAGAGCAGAGGAAGCAGAAAAATTATTCTAGGTGTAAGGAGTGACTCAGGCAAAAGCCTAAAGGTAGCAATAGCAGGCCAATTTAAGAAATGGCAAGGGGATCATTTTAGATAAAGGGGAGTGCAGAGCGAGGCAGAAACCATATTGTGAAGAACTGTGAATTCATTCATCCTTTCTGCAAGGACTGACTGAAGCCCACCATGTGTGAGGCACTGCGATGGAGAGCAAAGCCCCTCACTTCCTGTTCTCACGGGGTTTACAGTCTAGCACTTTGGTACACTGACTTCCTAGCTTTGTTGTAAGGACCAAATGTAATAGGCAATAAATTACTTTGAAAAGCTAGACTGTGCTATTTAAATTCTCTACTCTGTTTTGCTATGTCAATTAGATACTTCATGGCAAGTAAGCGAAAATTCTAGTTCAAACTGGGTTTTGCAGAAAGAGAATTCATTGACTCAGGTAAAAGAAAAGTCCAAAAACAGCTTGAGCCCACTGGTTCCAGGGGCATCAACAAGTTATCAGGACAGGGCCCACCCCATCTCATTTTCAGACAGGCTGACCACTCTCAAGACCTCGCCGGACCTCGCACCTTCTCAGCTTTACATGCCACTGAGATGAAAGCTTCTTTTCCCAAGGGTCAAACCTGAGTCCAACTTTCATTGGCCAGAAAGAAACCATGTTCCCTCCCTAGAATCAATCACTACACTGAAAGGGACTGGACATGCTAATTGGCTTAAACTAATCAGGACTTCCTTTCTCCCACCTGGCCAGGCAAAATGCATAGGCTCAGAGTTAAAGGGAGGAGTTCCTCAAAGGAAATTCCAGGAATGATTTTATCAGAAGAATGGTAAATTCTGGGCAGCAACAGCATAACTATCCACTACCTATTACAACATGAAGCCTGTGATCTAAAGAAACTACATATTATTTTAAAAATCACATTATAAATACAATCACTTCCGGGGACTGAACCACATTGGACTTGCGAAACCAAAGTTGTGCTTTTTGGAGCAATTACAATAACAAAGGTTCTTTTTATAAAAGTAGGTGTGCTTTATTTTGTAATTGCAACCTACAAAAATGAACCTGGACATCACTGAGGAAATCCTTAACAGCATTTAAGGTTAGACTCAAATCGACGAGCTTTGAAAACAGTGGTTCTAAGTTCTGCTGCATGTTATATCAACAGGAGAGCTTTGAAAAATTACTGCTGTCCAATCTTCACCCTCAAATAAGGAATTCTTAGTTGTGTGGGATCTAGTCATAAGTACTTGTGAAAATAGTGGCTCTCAGCTTTGGCTGCAATTAGAATAACCTGGGGAGTTTTTCAAACTTGCCAAATCCAAGCTACAACACAGACCAGTTACATCAGAATTCATGGGCTCAGGCATTGGTATATTTTAAAATTCCCATGAGCAACACAATTAGAAGCATCCAAAGGAAACCAAAGGAACAAGTTTCCAGGAGAGCAGGCAATTGCTGCCTAAAGGGTATTTCTTTGAAGCGTGAAAAACTTATCTTCTTATATTCATGTTCTTGGTGTCCAATTCTGATCCAATTGTACCCAATAGAGATCTCAGTTAGTAGTAAGCCAGGTTCATTAACTTAACTGATGGCATCAGATCCATTTCCTATTATGAAAATCTGTCATAGAATAAGTCACCTGAGCCAGAGCTAATTTTCATGGTGCACCCAAGATCCATCAGGAGCATTATCCATGAGTCAACTAGCATTATCCATGAGCCAAGTTAAGGATTTGCAATAAGAGCTAATATTTAATAAAGGCTTAGTTTGTGCCAGGCATTCTTCTAAGCAATTGACACAGTCATGACTTATGTGATTTTAGAATTTATTATTAATAATGATGGTTTTAAATCTTATAGATAAGGAGACCAAGACGCAGAGAGGTTGAGTGACTAGGCCAAGCTCCCAAGGCTACTAAGTGGTTGAGCCTGTAATTGAATCTAAGAAGCCTGGCTCCAAAGCCTGCTCCCTTCACCTCTACATTGTGGTAAGGCTAGCAGGGAGCTGAAAGAATGTCCAGTGCACCTTACTGCATTGCTACTCTGGAGTAAGCACATTCACAGCTCAAAGCTCTGTTCTCATTAGAGACAGTGGCTGGTGGCCTTTCAGATTAGGTCCCTGGGGTTCCCACTTTTATCCACTGGCTCAGATGATTTGATGAGGGTGGAAAAAGCTACATGGGGAGGAAGAGGGAGATGCAGAGGTGGATATCCACCACCCTCGTGTCTCAGCGCTCAAGGAGAATGTCATCTCTCCACTTCTTTCTCTAGTTAACTGCAACTTTTCCTTCAAAGCTCAGCTCGGGCATCATTATCCCTTCTGAGAAACTTCCCTGGTCAACTCCTTTGCACTTCCAGATCTTCCTTTTCTCCCAAATGAAGTGTTAAAAAAAAAATAAAACAACTCTCACATTAAGAGTTGAGGGTTAAGAAGAGGGCTGCATTTCTTTAGTAAAAGCACATTAGTGAACAATTTTAGTTCAGAGTCTGGAAGGCTTAGTACGTATATGAAAAGAGTCTCTGTATAGCAGTACAGGAGGAACTTGACAGCTCCTGATCAAATGGATGAGTAAGTATATGCAGATTCTTGGAGAAAAAGATTGTATCATGGCTGAAGGGCAAGAAACTTGAGGAGTGATGATGATCAATGTAAAGTTATCACTTATCTTGGTGGATTGGGAAGAGGGACTTTAGAATAAGGATATCTGGGAGTTCATCCTAATCCAGTGGCTGTATTACGATTTAAAAAAAATTGTTTTATTAATAAAAACCAATCAACATACAACATGAACATTCTTAACATACGAACATTCCATACTTGGTGTGCAATCAATGGCTCACAATGTCACCACACAGCTATACACTCACCACCATGACCACTTCCCAGAACATCCATATCACTCCAGAAAAAGAAATAAAAGAAAAAACTCATACATACCACCCCCCTCACCCCCTCACTAAACACCAGCACCTCCCTCCACCCAGTTCACTCCATTTGTTCCCCCTATTATTTATCCACCTTTAATCCATACCCTTTACTCATATGTTCACATCATAGACAAAAAGAGCATCAGAACAAGGCTCCCACAATCACACAGCCACCCTGAGAAAGCTACATCACCACACAGCCATCTTAAACATGGCTACTGGAACATAGCTCCACAGCCCCAGGCACCCCCCTCTAGCCTCTCCAATACATGCCAAAACAAAAAAGCGTTATCTATGTAATGTGTGAGTACAACCCCGAGGACAACTCCCTATCTCTGCCTGAAATCTCTCAGCCACCGACACCCCACCTTGTCTCATTTCCAACCCCCCTTCAGCCGAGAAGGCCTTCCCAATCCCCCGATGCTGAGTCCCAACCCACCCCAAGATCTCTGCCCCACACTGCCAGGGAGGTCTACACCCCTGGGAGCCATGTCTCACATAGAGAGGGGGAGGGCAGTGAGGTCGCTTGCCATGCTGACCAAGAGACCACATCTGAGGAACAAAAGAGGCTTCTCGGGGGTGACTCTCAGGCAGAATTTTAAGTAGGCTTAGTCTATCCTTTGCAGGTATAAGTTTCATATGAACAAACCCCAAGATTGAGGGTTTGGCCTATTGATTTTGTGGTTCTCACTGCTTGTGAGAATATCAGGACTTCTCCAAATGGGGAAGCTGAATTTTCCCTCTTTCTCACCATTCCTCCAAAGGGACTTTGCAAATATTTCTTTATTCACTGTTCAAATCACTCTGCCATCCAGCAATATTGAACGAGGACCAAAGAACACATACTACAATTTAACCCGTTCTATTATCCACCCCATTCCCCACCCCCCAGTCACATATTCAGTAAACTTTGATTTAATGCAGCTTCCTTGGTTGACTGGCAAGGGAAAGTAGCTTTGTTCTTATTTGGTCTGGTGTAGAGAAGACAGAAGAGCACAGCCACAGAAACAAAGAGGCAAATGCACCTAACGGTAATGAAAATTAGAGCTGGAGAAATGAACATAAACCATAAAAGTTTAGGAAAATGTTTGGGAAGATTTTGGATTAGCATGAGATACAGTTGGGGATATGAGTCGAAGTAAGCTAACTCTTAAAAGACAAGGCAACCTTGGTTAACATCCTGGGGACACAAGGTTTTTCTTAATGATGGTTTCCTCAAAGGCACTAACTTCTTCCTTGTGATTTTCTGGTACTATGTAGAAAGCTTTAGCAGGCATTTTTCTAATAATCTTATTTCTGGCCATATAAAACCATTTTAAGTCCCCCAACCATATCGCATTTTTATTCTCCTCCAGATGTTTGCACATGCTGCTCCTTCTGTCTGAAACACCCTGGCCCATCATCTATATTAATTTCCACTATTTTTTCAGAGCTCAGCTTTAACTGTTGCTTGCTCTGATTTATTAGTGAAGGCTCTTTGGATTGCCAGTAAAAAAATCCAACTCATAATGCTTTAAACAATAGGGTACTTATTATTGTATTATGCATCTCTTATATGCCACTTCTGACCCTCTCTGTTTTGGGTTCCTCATGCCAGTAGACCAACAGCCAAAGAAAAGAGTTACAGTGCTGATTAACTGAATATATGCAGAGCTAGTACTACAAAAAAGAACAGAAAGAAGTAGGTTTGGAGCCCTGAGAACTCATTGGGCATCTTTTGGTGTTTCCATGCCTCATGGTAGCAATAAATTGGGCAGTTACAGAAACTGTGACCCAAGAGCAAAGACACTGTGGGACCTAAGTTGGGGATGAAGGCCTAGGTCACCTCCATCAGGGATCAACCCAGACAAGCTCAATTACTGGCCTAGGGTGAGAGAAATCTCAAATGGTAGTGAAGGGTGGAGATGATGGATGTGATTCATCAGCTCAGGACCAGCTGCAACATCAGGTATCACAGTTTCTATCACTGACTTTCTTGCCTTGTGTCTTTACCTAGAGTTTAGCGGGACATCCCTTGAAAGGGGACTCTGTGATGAATCAGAACTGCACCTTCTGTCCCAGAGAAGAAGTA
The DNA here is from genome assembly GCA_004026745.1 of Myrmecophaga tridactyla. Lineage (NCBI taxonomy): Eukaryota > Metazoa > Chordata > Mammalia > Pilosa > Myrmecophagidae > Myrmecophaga > Myrmecophaga tridactyla. The sequence goes on along the minus strand of PVIY010011215.1, from coordinate 25,715 downwards.
AGAGGAGCCCATTTTCAACAGTAGAATTCAAGAACAGATCTGGTTGGTGCAAGAGGTGGACTTTATCAAACACTGTATTACCTGACTCCTTCTAGCCACCTCTGAAATTTGATCAGAATTAGGAGCAATCTGACTCACCAGAATTCATCCCTGCCCCTGCACCACAGATTTCTCATCTCCCTCCCAAGTTTTCCCTCTTGATGCTTTTGGACACTGTGGGACTTAAGTTGGTACCATGCGTGTAAAACCCAGAAGTTTAAAGTCATTAACATCCCAAGAGCAAATCTCTGATCAATGGACAATGAAAGTTGGTAGAAAAGTCGTCCCCATTTTACCCCCAGATGTGCTGTCCTGAGATGCAATCTGGAGCCCAGTCACTCTTAGCGGAAGCCAACTTGATAAATCTTCTTCATATTGGCTCTTTCTTCTTTCCTGCTCCACTCTCTTTGTCCCTCACCCTTGTTTCCTGAGATTTTTCCCCTCTAATAAGGGCATCTTAGCCCTAGGTCCCAGGATCTGCTTTCCTGGGCAAACCAAAGATAACAATCCCACATCAAAAGTATCTTCTGTCTTTCCTGTCTCCCATCTTCAATGTGTTGGGTTTTATTTTCACATTTTGTTCCTTCATGATTTAATATGGCTGCAGTAACTTCAAGCATTTGACCCTTAAACAAAAATATTCAATGTCTGAAAGAGATTGGAAGAGAGTGTGTCCCTTCTCAGCTAAGACAGAGGTTAAGCCTCCAAGAAGTTCTCAAGACAGATTTCTTCTCACAAGTCCCTGGTAAGAAATGCATTTAATGCCCATTTCCAGCTGGCTAGAGAAATGTAATTCCTTAGTCCAATCATGATTCATCCCTTGGGGATGGAGAAGATGCATCCTTCCCTGAATCATATGCCTGAACGATAAAGGGTCCTATTATCAAGAAAGAAGTGAGGAATTGGGAACTATTGGCCCAGTTGGCAACTATGTAGAATTTAATTGGCTAATCCTGTAGCCATTTATAACACCCCTTTCTCTTTGCCCAACTCCCACTATAGAGGCTGAACAAGGTGGAAATCCACTTTCCAAATGCCCTAGCAATTAGGAGTAGTCATGCGATCCATTTCTAGATATTGGCATTGTAAGGGGAACTCTTTCCTCCTTGATAAAAGAACAATGGCATAAGAAGAGTGATGTCCCTCAGCCATCCCCCACACTCCATGCCTTCAGACTTAGTCACATGAGGATACTAATCTGTAGCTTTGGCAACCATCTTGCAACCATGGAGCAATAAGCCAAAGTATGAAAGGCCAATAAGCTGGTAAGGGTGGAGTAGAGCTATGATTACACCCTTGAGCCACTGAAGCATTCCTGGGATTACTTTTCTCTGGATTATTTTGGTTATGTTAGATAATTTTCTTTCTTATTTGACTATCATTATTCAAGTGTTATACTGCATGCAACCAAAAAGCCATTCTCATTGATAAAATGACCATCCAGTCTGCCATTTTCAGGAAGTATTCTTGGACCTTATAGAACATGTTCGCTTCCCCTTTCTCCTGGCATGTCCAAGACTTACTGCTATCAGAGTGCTCGTCACACTTGTGTTTCACTGCTCAACTAAACGATGAGCACACTTTGAAGAATGTAAGTTATGTGTAAGCAAATACTGAGCCATAGTCAAGGAGGCCATAGTGTACGGTTCCTGCATAAGGCAGGAGGCTGGACTAAGTGACTTCCAAAGTCCCTTACAGCTTTGAAATCTATGACCCCAATTCCTTCAATACAAATTTCTCTTTCCATGTACAATGGTCTTTTATACACTTTATGTCATGGCAAACTACCAGCTTATGATTGAAAATGGGGAAAAGCAACACAAAAAATACAATCTGTGCCAATGTTTGTAATTTGAGGAGTTTCCAAGTTAAATTTCCACTTTGTAGATAATTGGGGTGTTATTTGCCATTTTGTACACGTCTGGCTCTATTCTCCTTTAGCAGTATGGAGAACAGATATGAAAAAATAGTTGTGTGTAAGTGTTCTTTTCATATTGAGATGATACCGATAAAGTATTTCCTGTGGTTGTGACTAACAAGTCTTTTATTTCCATTTTCTGTGTAGAGTAAAGGCACATGGAAAAATCCTGGTGCTCTTCAAGGAAACTACAAACCCAAAATCTCTTTACATAGTGTGATATTTGTAGAGTTCCTTAAAATCTATCATGAACATAGGCATTTCTGTGGGTAGAACAGGAATGGAGGGTAAAGAATGACTGTTATCTACCTGCAAACAGAATCACTTTCTAAGTAGCAATGACATCTTAAATTTGTAATACATTCAGAAAAGTTTCCCAATATTTTGTCTCTCTTCATTGAATGATTTTCTGGTGAACAACCAGAGAGAAGTAGAGAAGAGAATGAGAAACTGTTTGACCTCCAATTTTGTGCCAACTTTGTGACTCCATGAGTCACTTTATAGGTATTAGCTAATTAAATGGCTTTGTTTTCATTTTAAAACTACTGTTTTTTTAATTACCCAAGCAAGACATGCTCATTGTAAAAACTTTTAAACAATTCAGAGGCATAATAATTAAAAGTGAAAATCCCTCTTCACTCCCTAGCCCCAACTCCATTTACTTCTGTGGAGTTAATCTCTATATCCTTTGGTATCTATCTGTCCAGACTTTATTCTGTGCATTTTCATAACTACATATATTCTTATATGAATATATAAATACACTATATTTCATCTATTCTAAGACCTATACCTGTTTTTTTTTTCAAATTTAACATCTCTGAAATAAGGATGCATCTTACAAATGAAGGCTCTGTACAGTGGCCACATTTTGTTCCCTTCTTAGTGGCACATAAAACAAGGGTGCATCTTGCAATCGCTGGCATGTTAGAGTAATGAGATACAGTAGATATAGAGCTTACACAATTATACAGATGTACGATTGTGTGAATTGCTGTGGACAGCTTTCAGTACTCATGGGTCTGCCTCATTCATTTTAATGACTGCATGATCTGCCATTGAATGAATGTGCCTCCTTTATTTAGCCATATCTCTGATAGATGGATGCTCAGATCATTTACAAATTTTCCTGTCATGGACAGTGCCACAATGACCACCCTTCTCCCTAAGTCTTTGGGTCCGTGCATAAATATCTGTTGAAAGAGAGAGTCCTTTCTCATAATTCTCACAGTGACCTTGTAGGGTAGGGGAAAAACTGAGTGGTTTAGAGTTCATCTAGGCCTGTGTTCAAGTCCTGACACCAGGGCTGCCATGTTGAACAACTCAAGGAAATTCAAACTCTTATCTAGGTCAGACTTCAGCAAAACTTTTTTTCTATAACCTAGAAAATAAATATTTTAGGGTTTGTGGGCCATACTGTCTCTTTTGTACTTACTCAACTCTGCCATTGTAACATGAAAGCTGTTGTAGACAATATGCAATGACTGAACATGCCTGTGTTCCAATAAACCTTATTTATAAAATGGGCAGTGGGCTGGATTTGTCCTGGGGACTACAATTTGTTGATCCCTGGTCTTGTGGATGGACCTCCGTGGAGCTGGATGCTACCTAACTTGTGTGGCCCTTTCTGGCAGCCCTGCCTGGCTCCTTACCCTCCGGGGACTGATTTATGATAAACTTCACAGCCTTTTCAAACGTGAGTTTTTAACCTTTGATTGTATACAATCACAAAATATTTAAAAATGCACACTACTGAATTGTGGCAAACACTTGTGTACGTGTGGATGAATCTGCTTCCTTGTCAAGAAAATAAATCTATGTTATAGTGTTTGAGACGTAAGGGGATGCTATCCATCAGCCATTTACAAGTGCTTGACAAACTCTGTAGCTATTTACAAACTTACTTTTTTTTTTCTGATGAGAAAATTTATTGTTATTAAATCACAGAGCCAGGACTTAAACCAGGTGAATCTGACATTTCCTACACTACCTGCTGCCTCAGAAAGAAGTATCTACTCCATAGAGAACCTGAACCCCAAAAAGGACAAAAGGCTTCTATAAAACCCCATGTGTCAGTGGCAGACATAACAGGAAGCTCTGCATCTCAGAGCATCCAGCAAACGCACGGCTCATCAGAAGTGCTGGTTTCTACATGACCCAGCCCCCTGGGCTTGCAGACATCCAGTGCATTTTCCTGTGATGTATGCTGATTCAATTTGATCTCACTTCTATTACCTAGATGGAAATGAAGCCAAGCCATGGAAGTGTTGATAAAGCTGTCAAAATAAAATGGAGATAGTAGCTCTCATTAATATTAAGAAAAGAACAAACCCATAAATAAGAGATTATCAAGTGAAATAAGATAGTCTCCCCTCCAACTTCTAACAAATCTCCGTGCAAGACCATGTAATTTCCCTAGGCATCCTCTCCACCAGCCAGATGTATAGAATATGAATTGTGCGGGGTGGGAAATTGATATGCAGAACAAGGTGTTGGCAAAATAATTAGAATTGTAAGGCTCCCTCCATCTTCTGTTTTATTTGAGAAGTCACCAAATGTGGAATCACGGGGCCAAGCCACGCCAACTTATGTAACATTTCAGTCCTTGAAAAGAGCTCAGAGGTCATGCCCATTTTATGAGAACCATGGAAGCCAGAGAGGGGATGAGACTGTCCAAGTGAGGGTGAGTGGCAGAGGCAGCCTGACCCTAGGAACAGCTAACACTCACCTGCCCAGGTGGGCAGGAACAGGTGCTGCCCCCGCGGTGGCCCCACCCTGTCCAGTTCAGATATTGACCCCTGACACACTCTGGGAAACCAGTTCCCCTCTCACTTGACCACTCCTCCTAGAGTGGTCAACGCCTTCTGAAGACTGAGTGTAAAATGGAAGATTTAATAAATTGTTGAAACTCGATTGACAGAGAGCCATGTGCAGACAAAGGACTCTTAGTTCACCTCCTGGTTTGCAGTAGGGGATCTAGAGATGCTCATTGAGGGAAAGAAGGGAGGAAAGACGTGGGAGTGAAGGGAAAGGAGGAGGAACAGAGACCAAAGGGCAGAGAGACGTGGGATCTGAACTGAGAAGATGATACAGAAAGATAGGAGGGAACAGTGAAGAGAGGCAGAGAGTGGGTGGAGAGAGGCCCAAGGAGAGCGCAGACTGAGAGAAAGAGACAGACACGACAGCCACAGAGAAAGACAGATGGACACCGAGATGGTCAGACTCCCTCCTCCCCTTCATACACACAAAAAAACAGGGACACAGACAATGAGAATATACTTGGGGTCTAAGGAGAGACCCAGGAGGAGCAGAAAGAATTCTCCAGCCACCCAAGAAGATCCACATTTCCTCAGTTTAGTGTTCTTTCCTCTCTGTTGAACAAATTCCTTGATAGAGAGATGGAAAAGGAAGGAAACAACTATCAAGAAGAACTGTCCCCTGAGATTGTGGGAGGGACCCCTTTATCTCCGGGCTCCTGGCCAAATCTAGGAGGGAGTTGGAGCCTCAGGCTTGGGTCTCAGTCCCACCACCCAACCCCCAGGGAGCCTGGGCGACACTTTCTGGGCCCTGGGCTTCTGAGGTGATACAGCCAGGAGCACACGCTACCTTCCCTCTTGGAGTTCTCAGAAGGACCGGCTATATGAGGGAAAGTATATCAATCCCTAAGGACATTCACTGATGAAAGTGAGAAGCAGCTTGGTTTGGGGTATCTCACATTTCCTCCCTCCCTCTCTCTTCCCCATGCCCTCCTGGTCTTTTCAATCTACCCCCCCTCCTCAACACACATTCACATTTGATTTCTATTCCAAAGAGACCTTGACTTCAGCCCTCAGGTCATGAAATATTCAATCCACTTGGACACTTTTTAATTAATCTGGGGTTTGATTCAGGCCACCACGCCTGGGCACCCGCCTCTGTAACCCCGGTCTGGATTCAATTAGCTGGCTTTGAGCACTGCCCAGAAGATGAGGGCGCTGACTCGGTGGAAGGTGGCTGGCTCAGGCATTTGCAAACATTCTCTTTGCCATCCCTCCAGGCATGCCTGGAAAAGGTAGCGGGAGGGATAAGATCTGTCCTGTAAGTGAGTTGAAGGTGAATTTTGAAGAATGAGAAAAGTAAGATACACCCGCAAAGCAACTGACAGCTCAGGTGGCAACCATCCAGATGATTAACAGGCTGGCTGGAGCACAGATGCAGATGTTTCATCAGAATTCCATGGCTGTCCTCACCTGACTCTTCTCAGCATCCCCCACCTTCCATATGGACTCAATCATCACACAATTCATTTGCACTTGTTGACATTTTGCTCGGTTAAAAAAAAAAACGTGGGCTTTTTATTGCTATTATTGTATTGTGTTGGATTTGTCTCACAGGTTGAGTCATAAAATTAAATGAATCGATGCGCGTAAGGCTTTGAGCACAGTGCCAGGCACCTGTCGAGTGCTCAACAAATGATGGGTATTTTGATTAATTATTGTCATAATCATTATCACCATATTCATGTTGGGGACAGGCCTGTGTTTCTGTTCTGCCTATGATGGAGCATCTAATATCCAAGGCTCAGGTGGTTCTTAGTAAGGTTTACCAAGAAGCCGTGGATTGTTTTTGACATTAAGCATAGGATTCCTAAGTATTCTGTCGTGTCTTAGAGTAATCTCCTCTTTCCTAGACTCCTTTTCAGTCTTCAACACAGGTTTTTGCCAGGTACCTGTTGAATACCAGGTATGCTGCTAGGTGTTGGGGATTCCCAGGTAGGCAATGCAGAAAGGGTTCTTGCCTTCCAAAACGTTACAATGGGCTAAGCCAGAGGACTTCCTGCCTGTATGGGTGAAAACAGCCAATCCTCATATCACCAGACACTGTCCTCAGCTCCTTACACGCATGCATGCACACAATCCTCACAACTGCCCCATGGGGTGGGGACTTCCGTCATCTTCATTTTATATTTTATGCATGAATATACTAAAGTCCAGACAGGCAGATTAATCTGCCCAAGCCACACAGCCAATAAGTAACAGAGCAAGGATTTAGGCACCTTTGCTCCAGAGACCACACTTCTACCCCTAAAGCTATTGTGCATCCTTTGGTACAATGTTCTCTTTTCCTTTGCAAGCTTTTGTTTGTTTGTTTGTTTCTACAAGTGGATCAAAGTAGCCTCAACTGCAGTGTTGGTTTATATTCTTCATCTCCCACAGTGCCTGGAACTTAAAATTTCCCAGAAACCATTTCTTGATTGGTTGACTGATTTCCAGAGGTCTTAGAATTGGAGCTTGCTTTATTTCTATGATCATCACTATCTATTTCTATCAACAGAGCTCTTTTGGGAAACCAGAAAGTCTTTGTCCATATAAGAGAAAGTAGACTGATTCTGAGGGTGTGCTGATTCTGAGGGTGTGAGAAAAGGTATTTGTTGTGTAGGGTTGGGCCAGACCAGTTGTGGCAGATTGAGTGATGGACCCAACACTAACATGTCCTTAATCGTAATCCATGCCACTGTGATGGATTAGGATTATGTACATCCCATTGCACGTAGGTCCTTTTGAAGACATCATTTTTGGTTAAAGTATGCAAACTGAAGTAGGGTGGGCTTTAATCCAGATTACTGGAGGTATTATAAAGAGAATCCAGAAGTAACAAAAGTGGGAAAGGAGAGGGCATCGCCATGTGAGGGGAAGCAGAAACATGAGCCAAGGAGCCCCAATGATCTGGGGAGAAAGCAAGCCTTGTTAATATCTTGATTTGGGACTTTACGCCTCAAAACCCTAAGCCAGCAAATTCCTATTGTGTAACTCAAACCACTGTGTAGTGTTAGTAGTTCTGGCAAACTATGGCACCAGACAAAGTGCTTACCAAGAAGTAGTAATACAAAAGGGGGAGTTAACACCAAGATTGAACTGAGAGGGAAAAATTCAAAGCCAGAGGAGCAGTAGGGTTGACAAAAGAAATCCAACTCAGGGTCAGGAATTGAGAGAACTGGGAGGCAGAGTTCAATAATAATAACAATAACCACAAAGCAAACATCTAGATAATGATCTCCACATGTCAGGTACTCTTTGAAGGATTTGTACATAACTCATTTATTATAGCATTTATTATTACTATCCCTATTTAATAGATAAAGAAACAGAGGCACAGAGAAGTTGAGTGACTTGTCTAAGGTTACACAGCTAGCAAGTGGAGGGATCCGGATTCTAAGCCAGGTGGACAGGAGCCAAAGATTCTCCTTTTAACTGCAGAGGCAGAGAGTAAACCACTCGAGTTAAGACCTGGTCCTGACCTGATGAGATGGGAGCCCACATGGAGGGTGAGGCTTTAGAATAGGATGGAGCCCGAGCTCAAGGCTCTGGGCTCCCACAGCAGGGAGTCAGCCACCCATATACAGAGGTGGAGAAACGCAGAGGTTAGGAACATGGACTCTGGACCAGCAGGTCTGAACTTGAACTCCAGATCTGCCGTTAAACAGCTATGAGACCTTGTGCAAATGACTACATTTCTCTCTGCCTCAGTGTCCTCATCTATAAAATGAGGATAAATAATAGTGATGTCATAGAGTTGCTGCAAGGATTAAATGAGTTGCTATGAACAGTAGCTGGTATACACTAAGCACACTGTAAATGCTAAATAAAAGAAATCTATTAGAGAAAAGAGGGGCAATGTTGTGTATCTTGGGGGTGAAGATGAAACAGTAATGACCAGAGACGGTTTCCCTATGCATTCTACCTTTGCACAAGGAAACCAAACCCTTGGCTGAAGAATTGGTGGCTGGTGTTAAACAGAGACGTCCCCCCATATGTTGAACCACTCACTTACACGCAAACACCGGTACCTACCTTCCTCCTTCCAGCTTCCTAGACACGTGTCGGGGGAGGAGCGGCTGCGAGTCCACCTGCCTCAAGCTACCTACATAGTGATATTTAATTAATTTATTCATTTGATCCTCAGGTTTGCTCAGTAGCTCCCTTTCCTAGATGCTCCCTGGGGTTTCAATACAGTAAAACTCAGCCCTAATTAAAAATTGTTGAAACACCAGCAGCCTCCATTAATAAAACATCAAAATGAGACTGGATTTTTGAAAACAGCCTTTTCTTAACAACTATGAGAGGGTGGGCAGAGAGAGCTCAGTTAAGAAACAGGGAGCTTGACAAACTCCTTTTTGTCCCCAACCGAACGAAGGCGGCATTTGAAATTCTCTCTCCTGATCTGAGGCCAGGAAACAAGCATTCACAGTGGAAAGCGCTCTCTTGCATTAACTTCCTGTGTGATGCCTTAATTGCATCCCTTCTTTGGGTTTCAGTTTTCCCATATGTAAGATGGGGACACTGGCCCAGCTTTAATATTCTGTGGTCTGAAAGCACCAGGTTGGCGACTCCTTGGATTTTGCCAAATTCAGGAATTCTTGGGCCTGGACAGAGCTGCAGGTTTACCTTTTTCCCTCTCCAGATGCATCCTGGGAAAATGGCCACTGGTGGCTCCTTCCGTTCAAATCACTGGACTATAGGTCATGCAAGCTGTTGTATCAGCCACCAAGGACTGGACAGCACTGCAAATCCAACTAAGGGGATCTATGAATGGCCTGAGCTCAGGAATTCTCCATAGTGGACGGGGACACCCAACCCAATCAGTTCCTCTATCCTGCAGGAGTTTTCACTGGGAAGGAGAAGCTCAAGCGGTTTCACCATGGCCAAGTGTATGGACACTGGAACGAGACCAACCCGGGTTTAAAATCCTGCTGGTACATCCCTGCCGTGGACCAACTGCCTGATTTTGAGCATGTGGCAGGCTTCCTGTGCGTCAGTTCCTTATATGTAAACATGGGTAAGAAGTCCCTTCCTCAGAGGTTGTTCTTAAAATCAATGAGATAACTCCAGTTAACTATTTAAAATAGCACAAGTCCTGACACACGTTTGTTCCCAGTCATGGGTAACTGTGGTTACTATTAATGCCAGTAGATGAAGAGAAAGAAACAGAGGGCATAAGCAGAAGAGACACAGAAAGGGCAAGACATAAGAATGGTCATCTGGAAGAAGGCCCGTGCTACACCCTAAGTCCACGTGGTCTCGTGGGGTTCCACCCCCTTCTCCAGCCTTAGAGCTCCTGTCAAAGGCCCAGCCAATCAGAACATCACACTCTCTCGGATGCTGTCATTGGTCTAGAGTCAGCCCCAGCGAGTTCTCTGGCTTTCTGCAATATACGAGAAGCGGAGGCCAGTCTCTTGTCCAGTCGCTAGGAGAAGTCAACTACCATTGACCCTTTTGTGATTTTTTGAAGTCTCAGAAATGTGCGGGGGGTTCATGGGAAGGGATCACATAACAAAGTAAAAGGCTTGCCACCATATTGTTCTATCCTGCCTCTTTCCGTGTGGCACTCTTGTGTCCCACACCAGAGCGATGTGCTTAATCCACCCTCGTGCTTCCAAGAATAATCTTCAGCCTGGGACAGCTACCAAAGTGTTTTCCAAAAAAAGGGAGCTTAATTGTCCAAAATGCAGTTCTGGTAAACCAGATGTCCCGTCTCACTTCTTAAATGAAGCACAAGGTAAGCCAACCCCCCACCAGAGATGGTTATCAACAGCTATTCCAGTCCAGGAGGGAGTGGATGTATGTATGCATTGCCAGCTCCTCCTCATTTTACTGGGGTTTTTCTCCTGGAAACAATGGCCCAGGCAGAGGAGAAAAAGCCTCTCCACCTTGGATCCTTGAGCCAAAGAGATGGTGATGCCCAGCCATCTCTCTGGACTCTGGTTTTGCAGGTCCTGCTGCCACCAGAACCGCCAAGGTTAAACACTGTGGGTGAGAACTGGAATTAATAACACAGCAATGGCTTCACACCAGCCATGGGTTCCCCCTACTAGTTAATAGAATGATTCATTTGAACTGCTTCCTCCTTAGTTGATGGCAGGGGGGCTGCTTCTCCCCCTGCCAGCCCTTCCCTTTCTAGGAAAAGAGGAGTGCCGCTATTGAATTCCAATACATCATCCTGGCAGCTGGCGTCAATAGAGGGAGACAGATGTGAGAAGAGAGCATGGAGCCCCATTCCCATCCGTTGCAGTACCCCCACCCCTTCCTCTTCTCTGCAAATCTGCTCAGGTTCCCCTAGGGAAGTTGAGAGTTCATTATGAACAGCAGCCAAGAGTCAATAAATAAATGGCTGAGATTTCAGTCACCCATTGCGGCCGTACTCACCACTGACAAAGTAATTGCATGGCCCCAGACACAGTGGGGGAGGGTTGTGTGCAGGGACCAATGGCAGGGAGCTTAAAGGAACTCTGCAACCAGAATGATCTTTTTATAAAGCAAATCTGATCATGTCAAACATCTCCACCTCAATTAAACTCTTCAGTGGCTCCCCATTGCTTCTAGGATAGAGATCAAAACATTTCATATGGCTTGCAAAATTCAATAGGATCTGATTCCTGCTGATTTCTGTGACCTCAAATCGAATATACCCCTACCCTTACCAATGACTCTGACCACACCACTATTCTTTGATTCTTTTAGTTGCTTTGTGGACCTCCAGAGGTCAAATTAAACATCACCTCCTCAATCTAGAACAAATCCCACTATAATAGAGTCATATAGCCCCTTTACTTGTCTTCTATTGCATTCATCAGAGTCTCTAATTTTAAGCTTACTTACCTAATTATTGGCTTGATGTGCTTTCCACCCATGAGTACGTAACTCCATCTTTCTCCAGCTCCTAACCCAATGCCACGCACAAAACGAAACTCAGTAGATATTTGTTGAATGAATGCATGTTGAATGAATTGTAAAGTAGTGCACATTCCAAAAGCTGGAGGCAGTTCTTTAGAGCTAAAGCACAGAGTATGTGGAGCAGGGTGGGAAAGAGGTGAACTTGATGGACAGATCACAGAGCGGTCATGATTCAGCACCTACTGTATGCCAGGCTCTATCCCAGGCACGGGGGATCCAGTAACAAATATAATGGACAAGTTCTACCTTATGGAGCTTACATTTGAGGCTGTTACCCTCTCATGTTGCAGAGCACAATTCATGTCCATTTGCAGTGTCATTCTAAGTTGTGGCAAAAATAAATTGCAAACATAACTAGCTATCAGGGGCCTCTCCTGGGCAATCTCGAGCTGGACTCTCACCTATGGGGAGGCCAAATTCAGCACTTCAACCCATCCCTCCAGATAAATCCACTCCACAAACTGTTAAGAAGGGGTTGGCTTACTCAAGAGTTGGTGGAGGAGTGGGGAAGGAGGGGCACATTGCACACTGTACAACTGAAACATCATCAATTTTCCCCACTAAACACCTCTTTTTCATGTCTCTCGCCCTTAGCAGCTACTTCATTTCTTCTCTCCCTACTACACCACCTCTCCAAATTCCCTCTTCAGTACTGAGGAATGCAGTAGTCATCTTCAGCTTACAAATCTGCCTAACAACCTTCCACTGCTTCTCAAACATGCCTTTCAAGGGGCCTTGGTTTATGCTGTCATATGAACACGGATCACATTTGGGGGGCTTCTTGTGAAGGATTTGAATTCAGTAGTGTGCCTCAGCCCACCGGGTGGGATCCCATCACGCAGCCTCTTATTCCCTATGCTAAGAATCTTGGCCTTTGCCTAGAAGGCAGTGTGGCATGCAGGAGGTTTACAGCGTGGAAGTGACCCCAGGCAGACTCCTCCTGCCACACCTGAGATTTCGCCTCAGCTGCCAGCAAGAATCCAACCGCGGCTGTGGGTGTCCTTCTCCCTGCATTAATTAAAGCTTTGCCTTAGGCTCAGCTGCAGAGAAGGCCAAGGGGTGCAGCCCAGAGGGGGAGCAGCTGCAGCTTCAAAGAACCTGCAGGTGGCTCGAAGCAGGCCTGACCTCCCCACATCCAGATGTCTTCCTGCTGGAACCAGGGCAGGGGTCACCCTTGGGGAGAGAGCATCTCTAAAGTGCCTCCATTTCCCATAGAAAAAGAACATGTTTGTTTCCTTGGGCAAAGCTCTGTAAAGTGTCACTGTCCCTTGGAGCATTTCTACCTCATCTCCTCTGGGGACTGACACCTGCAGACAATGGCTTAACTAGTGGGGACTCCCTCCCTTCATGGTGAAGGCACAGACTTTTGCAAGCTGTCCTTGCATCCTGTCTCTTGGAACCAACCTTCTGTGGCTGATTTCAAGGGGCATAATGACTTGTCTAGTAATAATCAAAATTATAAAAAATAATTGCAGCTGCCATGAATTGATTATTTGTCAAGGGCATCTGCTTAACATGCAATATCTCAATTAAATCATACAATACTCTGGTGAGATGGAAATTATTATCACTGATTGACCGATAAGGAAGCTAAGTCGTAGTTCTATTTTCAAGTCCGGACTCCCATTTAAAAGCCGTATGATGTTGAATGGTTGCTTAACCTTTTTGCTTCAGTAACTCTTACTGAATAAAAATGCATGATTCTTTCTCTGAAATACTGCCCCATCCTCACCCACATGCCTCCTACTTGACCCCAAGTGAGTAATTCAGGGAAGGGGCATTAACCGTGACCCAAGCTTTCAGACATCTTGGAAAATGAGAGAGGCTGCTCCATCCTGGAAGGGATGAATGGATGAAGCTTAGGCAACTTTGGAGGGCCTTAAAGAATCCTCTTTGTCCATGCCTGGCAGCTGGGGGTTCAACTCTACTTTAGATAAATGTCGACAAATCACTCAAGTGAGCATGGTAAGAGGAAAATCTGAACACATATCTCATCTGGTTGAAAATCACCACTGGCTCCCTTTTTACCCTAGAACTTATTAGTAACTAGCAACACAAAAGAAATCTAGCAAATTTGGGTGGGTGGAGAGTGACAGCAGGGGGAATTTGTAATAGCATATGGGAGTGAGAATTCCTGGTGGCATGGGAAAAAAAACAAATTCTACTCCAATGAGCCTATTTCCCAAAGAGTAATTTGGTGGGTACATAAGAAAGATGTAGAAAGCATAGGGGTATATCTAGCTTCAGGTACCACTGGAACCATGAACTCAGATGCTATTAGGCTTCTCTATTGCTCATCTGTTTCTCTCTGAAGACTGCTCACATATTTCCCTTTCACTTGGGCCTTCACTCAGTGGAAACATGGCTATGGGCAATGCCGGCTCTAACTATTTCTATTTAAGGGACCAAAGAGAAACCTGAGATGACAGAGGTGGGACTCTGGAAATATGGCAGAGTAGAAAGTACCAGGACTCAGTCTTTTTACCAAAATAGTTATTAAGTAGGCAGGAATTATCTGAAACAACTGTTCTAGGGGCTCCAGAGGCCATAAGAACACTGTACAGAATCAAGGAAGAGGCTGAAAAACAACAGCAAAAAAGAGTGACTTGCTCTATGTGGCAGCCGATGGTCCCCATCCCCTACAATTGTGGTGCGCCACCTTAGAATCTGGTCCCTGACTAGTTTGCTGGTGGCAGAAAGGGACATAAAAATTTTCCCCAAGAACAGGGGTAGGTACAGCCAATCACTGAGCAAAGTTTTTGATTAGCACATTGGATCGCTGAGTCCTGGCTCTTGACTACTGTTTCAACCCACCCTGGACAAAGGCAGAGGCAGCTGTTGTCTCAACCCTGCCCCAACAGGGGTGGAGGTGCTGAAAGCTTAAAGATGCAGGGGCTCCTCAGGGATGCTGGGAACAGTTAGATGAATGGCTTTATTTTTCTGGGCAGGCCAGGAAAGCACAGCCTTGGGCAGCTATCAAAGAGGCTTTTGGTATCCTTCCTCTGAGTACCTTCTGAAGGCACTTTGGAGCTGATCTGAGACTCCTTTGTGGGTCCCTAACACTGATTCAGATAGGAAATTCAGACGTGGGAAAGACCTCTCTGGGTTGACCTTCACAGAATGTTCTCCTCATACAAAAGCAGCTAGAAACCATGGAATTAAAAAATATAGAGGCAAAATAAAAACACCTCAGAACAAGATTCCCAGACAAGGAACAAAGGAAAGGGAGTTTTCTCCTGGAGGTGAAATAATTGCACAAAAAGTACAATCTTAAAAATTGTACTGCATATATGGGGAAAGAATCAGATGGAGAAGGGGTGAAAGAAATCTGATCAGTTAAATAGAGGCTATTCTGAAGGTCTAGAATAAGTTGAACCAAGCATCAAAGAAAAACATTAATATAAACCCAATCAACAATAAACCCTAGGCAAGAGGGAAAAATTGACCTTCAGGTTAAACCCAACAAGACAATCAGATGCTTAGACAGCAACCCCCCAAAAATTACAGTCCACATTAAGAAGCTTGAATATATAGCCGAGTCAAGGGAACAAATTAAAACTTCAGAGGAGATACAGGATTTGGAACAATGAATCAAAGATGCTCAAACAAATCTCCTCAATCAATTCAAGGAGATGAAGGAAAACGTGGACAAAAAGATAAAGGATATGAAAGGCACGACAGAAGAGATTTTAAATACATTGTTCAAATACAGCAGATTTGAACAGGCAGAAGAAAGAATCAGCAAAATAGAAGACAGGACAATTAGAATCTTAGAGACAGAAGAGCAGACAGAGAAAAGAAAGGGAAAAATTGATCTGGGTCTCATGGATTTAAATGACAGCGCAAAGTGCACAAACGGACGTGTAATGGGTGTCCCTGCAGAAGAAGAGAAGAGAAAGGAGGCAGAAAGAATATTTGAGGAAATAATGACAAAATTCCCCCAACTCTTATGAAAGACATTGATATATATGTCCAAGAAGCAGGCATACTCCAATCAGAATAAATCCCAATAGACTTACTCCAAGACACATACTAATCAGAATGTTAAGCATCAAAGATAAAGAGAGGATTTTGAAAGCAGCAACAGAAAAGCAATTCATCACAAACAAGGGATCCAAATAAGATTAAGTGACAATTTCTCATTAGAAACCATGGAAGAAAAAAAAACAACAAGAAACCATGGAAGCAAGAAGGCAGTAGTATGATATATTTAAGGTGCTGAAAGAAAAATATCTGCTAGCCAAAAATTCTTTATCCTGCAAAAATTTCCTGCAAAACTTGAGGATGAATTTTAAATAGTCACAGATAAATAGAAACTGATAGTTTGTCAATAAGAGACCTACCTTAAAAGAAATAATAAAAGGGGTTCTGCAGGCTGAAAGGAAAATACAGGAGAGAGTGGCTTCGAGTAGTGTGAAGAAATTAAGATTATCAGTAAGTGTAACTAAAAGGGTAAAAAGAGAGACAAAGAAAAGACATGACATATAAAAACTAGAGGATAAAATGGCTGAAGTAAGCACTGCCTTTACAGAAATAACACTGAATATTAATGAATTAAACTGCCCAATCAAAGGACACAGGTTGGCAGAACAGATTAAAAAAAAAAAATGATCCAACTATATGCTGTTTACAAGAGACTCACCTTAGACCCAAAGACACAAATAGGTTGAAAGTGAAAGGCTGGAAAAGGATATTCTTTGCAAATAGAAACCAGAAAAGAGTTGGGGTAGCTACAGTATTGTTGGACAAAATAGACTTTAAATGCAAAATTTACAAAAGACAAAGAAGGAGACTATATATTAGTAAATGGGGCAATCCACCAAGAAGAAGTAACTAATATAAGCATTTATGCACCTAACCAGGGTGCCCCAATACACATGAAGCAAACACTGGTAAAACTGAAAGGAGAAATAGATGTCTCTATAATAATATATGTAGATTTCAATACATCACTCTCACCAACAGATAGAATATCAAGGCAGAGGATCAATAAGGAAACAGAGAAATTGAATAAGATGATAAATGAACTAGACCTAACATACATTTACATAACAATGCACCCCAAAAGGGAAGGATATACACTCTACTCAAGTGCACAGGGACCATTCTCCAGGTTAGATCACATGTTGGGTCAGAAAGCAAGTCTCAAAAAATTTTAAAAGATTGAAATTATATACAAAACACTTTTTATGATCAAAATAGAAGGAATCTGAAAACGAAGAATAAAATTTAAAAATATTTTTATGCATAAAGGACTGTTATGAAAGTGAAAAGACAACCTACTCAATGGGAGAAAATATTTTTAAACCACATATATGATAAATGTTTACTATCTAGAATATAAAAAGAAATCCTACAACTCAACAAAAAAAGGACAAACAACCCAACTTAAAAATGAGCAGAAGACTTAAATAGACATTTCTCCAGGGAGGATAAAGAAATAGCTAAAGGGCAGGCCATGGTGGCTCAGCAGGCAAGAATGCTTGCCTGCCATGCCGGAGGACCTGGGTTCGTTTCCCAGTGCCTGCCCATGTAAAAAAAAAATAGCTAAAAAGCACATGAAAAGATGCTCAACATTACTAGCTTTTAGGGAAATGCAAGTCAAAACAACAATAAGATGTATTTTCACACTTACTAAATGGTTACTATTACAGAAGACAGAAAATTACAACTGTTGGAGAGGATGTGTAGAAATAGGAGCACTCATTCATTGCTGGTGCTAATGTAAAATTGGGCTGCCACTGTGGATGGCAGTTTGACAGTTCCTCAGGAAGCTAAATATAGTTACCCTAAGACCTGGCAATCCTGCTACTAGGTATATACCCAGAATTGAAAACAGGGACTCAAACAGATATTTGCCTACTAATGGTCATAGTGGCATTATTCACAATTGCCAAAAGATGGAAGCAACCCCAAAGTGCATCAACTGATGAACGAATGAACAACATGTGTTATGTACATATATACTTATATGGAATATTATTCAGCTGTAAGAAAGAATAAAGCCCTGATAGATGTGACAACACGAATGAACCTAGAGGACATTATGCTGGATGAAATGTCAGGCACAAAAGACAAAGATAGGATGATCCAACTGATAGGAACTAATTATAATAAGCAAATGCACAGAGTTAGAATCTAGAACATAGGTTACCAGGGGAGAGACTGGTGGTAGAGAATGGGGAGCTGATGCTCAGTTTGAATGGAATTTCTATTTAGGATTGATTGTAAAGATTTGGAAACAGAGAGTGGTTATGGTAGCATAATTAACAGAGCTGAATTATGTTTGTGAATGTGGTGGAAAGGGGAACTTTGGGGCCATTTATGTTACTAGAATGAAAATTAGAAGATAGCACATGTGACTGTATGACACAGTGAACCCTTCTGTGGATAAGGGATTGGGGATAATAGTACAAGTATAAGAATGTTCTTTCATGAGCTATAACAAATGTACAACACTAATACAAGGTGTTAATAATAAGGTGCTATAGGGGGAAAAACACCTAATGTAAACAATGGACTATAGCTAATAGTACTATTTTAATATTCTTTCATCAGTTGTAGCAAGGGTATCACACTAATGCAAAGTTTCAACAATAAGGGGTATACAGGAATGTTGTAACCTTCACATGACTTTTCTGTAAACATACAACTCCTCTAATTAAACAAAACAATAATGATAATTAGGAAAACATTATGCTAAGTGAAAAAAACCTGACACAAAGAACTACATATTATATGATTCCATTGATATAAAATGTAAATATAATTAAGACCATAAGACAGAAAAAAAGAAACCTGGGCTCTCACCTCAGATTGAGTTGAAGAATTTGTAGGAAGACACATAAAGATGGTGGCCAGTCCCCACAACCACCCCCTCCAAAGAAAAGAAGGCCACCTGTGGTAATCAGAGGTCCAAGAAATATAATAGAGAACTAATAAAACAGTGGCTTAAAGAAGTTTGTTATTTTTCCCAGGTAGTAGTCCAGATGTAAGCAGGACAGAGCTGTTAAGGCAACGCCATCCCTAGGGATTGTTCTCACCTATATGGTCCAAAAATGCTCACCATCATAACTGCAACCCAGGCAACAGAAAGAAGGATAAGGTGAGTGAAGGAAGAAATGCACTGTTTTAAGGGTGCAACTCAAAAGTATTAAGCATCAATTCTACCCTCATCCTATTGGCCAGAATGCAGTCACATGGTCACAGATAGTCGCAAGGGAAGCTGAGAAATGTAATCTTTCATCGGGGCAGCCACGTGTCCCACTAAAACCCAGGGTTCTACTGCTATTACAGAAGGGGAGGCTGTACACCTGGGGTGGCTGGCATCTCTGCCACCACCACCTGAGGACAGGAAGGCACTGGAAACAGAAACCAGAGTGCTGGAGCTCGGGATGTATGGCCTTCTCCACTGCTCTTCTCTGTTTCTCCTGGTGTCTGCTTCATTAGCCTCTCTCTTCTCAGCTTTCTCAGCCTGCAGGCTCAGGGCAGGTAGATTACAACCTCCTCAGTGTTTCTAAGCTTTTGCATATAGTAAAACAGAAGAAGACCAGCTGGCCCTCCGACACAAATGGGACTTGGAATGAGCATTCCCTATCAAATTAAGTGGATTTATGGTTTCACTCTGAGCAAGAAAGGGGCAAACAGGAACATAATGAGGTTAGGGCATTAGCTTACAAAAAATAAATGTAAAGTTATGTTAATAAGAGGAATATTAAATTCTCACGTAGAGCAGAAGGATGTGTACACAGCAAGGGGTTGTTTTGGAAGCAAATGAATTCTTGGGGTGATGAGATCTGTTTTATTTTAACTACTCTAGGGAACAACCAGCTGCCGAAACTCACAGTAGAAGGAGAGGCTCCAATCTAGCCACAGGAAAAAAAAAAAAGCAGTTTCCGCAGCCCTACCAGCTGGCCCTGGGTTGGAACTTCCCTCTACGGGGCATCAGTAACCAAGAGAGACTAAAAGAGCCCTTGACCTTCAGAGCCCAAGGCTGGGGATTCTGTCAGGTGCCAGAAAAGACTGCAGGTGTGGTGATTTGATGACTTCAGTGAAGTGGAAAGTAGATTAAAGAATGGGAAGGAAAGCAGGAGGGTGGGAGTACTCTGGGGAGAAGGAGGCAAAGGGAGAGGGTATGGGAAGGGTGGAAGAGAAAAGAGAGCATTAAGGGCGGGGGCCACTTCAAATAATGGATGCTTTGAGGGGTGCCACTGATTAGACTGAGGTCCAGCTTCCCCCAACACTGTATAATTTGGTACTTAGCACCTAAACCCTGAATCCTTAAACAAAGAATTGCCCAAACTTCCCTCCTAGTCCAATGTACCTGTATTCAATTTAGGAACAGCAGCACACTGATTCCAGAGTAGGGAGGTAACTGGCCCCTCCTCCACTGCCAGGTATCAGAGCATCCTCATTGTGGACTGTGAGGTGGTGCAAAGGAACCATCTTTTGGGAATTGCTGAGCAAAGAAGTTCACCTGCAAACCACAAGTCTATATGGTAAGTTTACCAAGTTAGCTGGAGATCCACTCTAAAGGGCCAAAAAGGGAGCTTACCCTGTGATTTCTCAAGTCAAATATTAGCCACAAGAAGAGACTGACTCAACTCTTTCTTAGCTCCAATTCTAAATTTTGGGAGTGGGGATTTGGGGTTGGTCTAAATCAGATCAGATGTCCATCTCTGGTTTAGTCAGCTCTTTCCAAGGATGTGGGCTCACACAGAACAAATAGGTCTGCCAGGACCCTGCTTATGGATGATGGTGGCAAGCTTGTAGCCCATGGGCTTGACAGACACCCGGAACAACCTATCAGAATAAACACAGACTTTTCAGCGGGGCATGCAGAATCCTCCACATCCTACCCCCTCAATTCCCACCTCACAGACTCATCCCCTTCTTCCATGCCAAATGTAAAATTTGATGAACTCACCTCACTGTGTCATGCTTTCATCTTTGCACAGGTTGCTCCTGTTATCTGCAAACCTTTCTTTCCCATTCCCTTTGCCTGCTTGGCAAGCTCCCGCTTATGTGCATATTTCAATATCTCACTGGAGCATTTCCTTTGGAAACTCTCTCCTTCCTTCCTGTAGCATTGTCCTCCCTCCTTTGTTTCACTGTATGTACCTTTTTAATGAACACTCTCACAAATTGTGTTTTTCTCTTGAAATAGGCTGTGGGGTCCAGAATGGTAGAGGAAATTTACCTTATCTACTCCAATGACTAGCACATTGTTTGATCAGTGCTCAATAAATATTTGGGGGAATGAGTGAATAAATGAATGAATATTGTTGTTATTCATTATACAATGGGGTATAAAGCTTATGAATAAAATACAGTTCTTGCCCTTGAAGAGACTGAGGAAGACATAAACATGAATAATGATTATGAAAATAAAGATATAAACCAAATGCTGAGGGAATGCGGAGGAAATTCCCATTTAGAACTGGGAGAATTGCAGCAGGCTTCTAGGTGGAGATGACTTTGAGTAGAATCACTAAGGATGAGTGGAAGCTTGGCAGGTGGTGATAGATGGGGAGCGAGAATTGGAAAGAGAAGACCACATTGAGGAAAGAGCATGAAGAAGACATAGTAAAATGCTGGGTCAGCCATGCAGATGCAGCAGAGCAGTTAGTTATAGGGACAACAGAAACAAGTCTGGAAGAGAGAATCGCTTTGTGATTATAGCCAAGGGAACCACCAGCTTGCCCAACAGCCAGCCAGTCAGTGTTGCTCTCCCTCTGTGGTAGTTCAGAAGCTGTTATGTACCCCGGAAAAGGCCATGTTCTTTTCATCCATACCTGTAGGTGCAGAGCTAATGTAGGTGGGAACTTTAAGTTATTTCAATTGAGATGTGATCCACCTTGAATGAGGTAGGTCTTAATCCTCTCACTGCAGTCCCTTATAAGAGAATAAAAACCAGATACACTAGGAGATGAATTCAGAGAAGAAGCACCCACATAAGCTGAGAGAGGAAGCCACTGAAGCCAGAAGCTGAAAGCAACGAATTCCAGGGGAGAAGGACCATCAGACATTGGCCATGTGCCTTCCCATGTGATAGAGGTGTCCTGGATGCCAGCAGCCTGTCTTCAGAGTCCAGGTATCATCCTGTTGATGCCTTGAGTTGGACACTTTCATAGCCTAAGAATTGCAAATTGTAAGTTAATAAATCCCCATTGTAAAAACCAAGCTATTTCTGGTATATTGCATTTCGTCAGCTTTAGCTAACCAAAACGTCCTCCACAAACTGCCTCAGGAGAGAAAGAAACATGTTTCCAGTTGTCTTGGAGTCAAAGAAGGTTCTCCTGCTTCTGCCTGAGCTTCAGAACTTGGGGCCTGGCTTCCCCCAAAGGTCAGAGAGGAGGAGTGTCTCATTTGAGCTTGAAATAAGATACTCACCTCCCACCACCCCTACCCCAATAGTATACTTTGTCCAAACCTCTCTGATTTCAGTTGTCTGATATTCATGGGTAAGTCCTTTCACCTGTCTGAGCAATGGTGACAATGGCCCCACAGGGTTATTGTGAGAATTAAGATGAACTGCCCAATGTGTGGCCAACATCTAATACATACTCAGTTAAGTGTGGCCATTATGATTTTTTTAAAAATAAAAATGTGCTTGTCTTTCCTCCCCTGTTCTGGTATTGAAATTCCTGGAGAGGGCTCATGCCCACATCACTCAGCACTTACTTATGTTTAATAAACGTGAGTTGAATTAGTAGTCATTGATTAGAATTTTAGAATCCTAAAATTTGGGGGCTGGGAGAGATCTAAGCAATCAGTGACTCCAACCCCTCGTTTTACACACAGAGGAATCAGAGACTCAAGAGATAAAATAGAGTATATCAAAGCTCATGCTTAATTCTGACTATACTATGTGTAACCTTGGTTGTTATTTAACCTTTCATCCCCAGTTCCCTCATTCATAATATGTGGGTAATTGTAGCTGCCATTTTACTGGATTGTCATGGGGAGTAAATGAATAAATACATACAAAGCATTAAGAACAGTGCTGGACATATGGTGGGCATTAGTGAATGTTAGCTATTGTGTTCACTATGATTGAGGTGGGTTCAGGGACACACAACCAGCTAGGAGCAGAGATACAGCTGGAACCATATCTATCCCTTTTCCCATTGCACCCCACTGTTCCTGATGGGATCGGATAATCTTGTCCTAGTTCCTGGGGTGTGGAATTCACATGGTGCTCCCATGTCCTGACAGCACAGGCTTAATTCCTGGAGAACTTCCCAGTCCATCTGATCCTCTGCCAAACCAAGGACTTGGCCAGCTTATTGCCTCACCATTTCTGAGCCCCTTCTCTTCTTATAACATCTCCAAACATTCTCATCTGAGTTCCTTCCTCATCAATTGTGTAGATGAGTGGTTCACTGATATTTTGGCCCCCCAGGGACATTTAGCGATGTCTGGTGATGTTTTTGTCACAATTTGGAGGAGGTACAAGTGGCATCTAGTGGGTAGAGGCCAGAGATGCCGCTAAACACCCTACAATGCATAGGCGCAGCCCCTCACAACAAAGAATTGTTCAATCCAAAACGTCAGTGTGGCTCCATTGAGAAACCATGATATGGCTGTAGGTACACATGGATGTAAATATGATCTGGTTCATATCTGTTTTTTAGTTACATAATCACTAGGTTGTAGGGAAAAGTGTTGGGGAACAGGGAGAAGTGGTCAGCATTCAAATCCAACTGCTAACAAGCTGTGTGACGTTGGATATGACACAACTTCTCTGGGTCTCAGTTTCCTCAGCCATAAACTGGAGACAATTATGCTGTAATGAAACTTGTTGATGGTACACTTAAACCAACTATTGGGTGCCTGAGACATAACAGGTGTTAGTAGGTGACAATCATTGTTATTAACCCCTTCATTTTTGAAAAGGACTTTGCAGACTGTATGTATAAATGCAGATATTTGAAAAATGTTGGTTGGGAATGAGACAAAAATTGGCTGACATTGATGCCTTAGGGCTAAAGAAGGCTCCAAGGCAAGAGCTGGAACCTGGCCAAGGTGAATAGGAAGGGGTAGAGAAAGAGATGGTGGAGAAAAGAACCCATACAGGTATAAGAGATGATCATTAATTTATTTTAAAATGTGAATAAATAAAATCAGAAATGAGAGGGGGGTCATTACCACGGACCCTGAAGAAATAAAAAAAAATTAGAAGAGGATAGTATGAACAACTATATGCTGACAAACGAGACAACCTAGATGAAATGGACAAATTCCTAGAAACATACAGTGCCAGTTTCAATCGATTTATGTACCCCAGAAAAGCCATGTTTTAATTCTGATTCAATACTGTGGGGACAGCCATTTCTTTTAATCCTAATTCAACATTGCAGGGTGGAAACTTTTGATAGGCTTATCTCTGTGAGTTGTGGTGTGCCCAATTCTGAGTATGACCTTTTGATTAGATGGAGATGTGACTCCACTCATTCCAGGGAAGACCCCTGGAGGGTCTTCCAGGTCTTAATTAGTTTACTGGAGTCCTTTGAAAGAGGAAACATTTTAGAGAGAGGTCAGAACAGAGACACAGATGTTTGTAGATGCTTGGAGCCCAGCAGATATCACAATGTGCCCTCCCATGAGATGTTAAGCAAGCCAGAACCTGGAGGGAGCCAAGGGAAGCCAAGAGATGAAAGCCAGCCCTGGAGAAGCAAAGTGAGGAACGCCCATGGGAACAGAAGGTGAAAGCAATAGAGCTAAGGAACAAGAGACCAGCAGATGCCAGGTACATGCCTTCCCAGCTGACAGAGGTGTTCTGGATGGCATCAGCCCTGTGAAGGTGACTTCTTGTTGATGCTTTAGTTTGGACATTTTCTTGGCACTGGAGCTGTAAACGCGTACTTACTAAATTCCCTTTTTAAAAGCTTCCATTTCTGGTATATTGCATTCCAGCAGCATAGCAAACTAGTATACACACAAACAATCTACATACTTGAGAAGAAATAGAAGAGCTCAACAAATCAATCACAAGTAAAGAAATTTAATCAGTCATCAAAAATCTACCTATAAAGAAAAGCCCAGGGCTAGATGGCTTCACAGGGGGAATTTTATCAAACATTCCAAAAAGAACTAACACCAATCCTGCTCAAACTCTTCCAAAAACCTGAAGAAAAAGGGATACTACCTAACCCATTTTATGAAGCTAAAATCACTTCAATACCAAAACCCAATAAAAATGCTACAAGAAGGGAAAATTATAGACCAATCTCCCTAATGAATAAAAATGCAACAATTTCAACCAAATACTGGCAAATCGAATCCAACAATACATTAAAAGAATTATACACCATGACCAAGTGGGGTTTACACCATGAATGCATGGGTGGTTAAACACAATAAAATCAATCAATGTAATACAGCACATTAACCAACTGAAAGGTAAAAATCACATAACTGGACTTCTGGGAAGATGGTGGAATAGGATAGGGCAAGTTCACCCTTGCTCCAAAGAACAGCTAGAGAACGGACAGAGAAAAGACATCTCGAGCAGTGTCTGGGTGTAAGTGACCTGGGAGGGTCTTCTACATCACACAGGGAGGCCCTGGTTGAAAAAGTAGAAGAATTGAGAGGCAGAGAACTGGAGACCGGCCACCTAGTCAAACAGCCTATTGTGTCCATTTCCAGACCGAGGCCTGGAGCCCTCAGGAGTGCATGGACAGGGAGACAGGACAAGAAAGTAAGCCAAGCTGGTTCCCTGAATGTGCTACCTTCATGCACGCCATCCTGGCACCCCGACCCGTGACTTCCCCCTACCCCATGTGCCTGAACTCCATCACTTCCCCCTCCCCCACGGCACCCCGAGCACCCCGGCCCCGGTGCACTCCCTGTGCATCCCCACCCCACACCCTGCCCCACGCAGGTGCACAAGCTTAGCCCAGCCCGAGTTACCTCTCCCCCACAAGCACACAGACTGGCCCTGCCCCTCCCAGGACCCATGTGCCCGTGGCCAACCCCTGGACCCCCATCTCCCCCTCCCTGCCCCCTGCATTCAGGCTGCTGGCGCTCACCTTCATACATGGGCA
>PVIY010011214.1:21447-66235 GCA_004026745.1 Myrmecophaga tridactyla | reverse complement strand
GAGCTCAGCCAAGTCACCTTGAAAGCCTGAGCCCTGAATAAAAGACAGTCTTAGCTTTTATAGACCAGATTACATGGCAGAGACAAGGTAAGCTTAATATGGCGACTGGTGATGTTAAAAGAAAAACAATTCGTTGGTTTAAGTTGAGAAGGGCATGAAGCTGGGTCACAGAAGCAGATGAGCCGTTAGGGGAGGGGTCCCTTTTCAGGAATTTGTCTTATCTCGCCTACTTGCAGTTTCACCCGTTCCTGGAGGCTAGGGGAGGGGTCCCTCCTCAGCAATTTGTCTTATCTCACCTACTTGCAGTTTCATCCATTCCTGGAGACTAGGGGAGGGCATTCGGGGATTTTCCACAGAGGAGACAGCCAAAGCAGGTAAGTAGGAGAGGCCTGCCTGTGCAAACCCTGCTTGCTACAGGCCCACCAGCCAGAGACCTCTGGAGATGAAGGAAAAAGTCCCCAGGGGAGTTTCATGAAACAGGAAGCCAGGAGAGAAAGCTAGCAGACTTTCCCACGTGCCCTTCCAGCTGAGAGAGAAATCCTGAACTTCATCGGCCTTCTTGAAGCAAGGCATCTTTTCCTGTTGCCTTGGATTGTACATTTTTATAGCCTTGCTTTAATTTGGACATTTTCACAGCCTTACAACTGTGAACTTGCAACTTAATAAATTTGCCTTTTTAAAAGCCGCTCCATTTCTGGTATATCACATTCCGGCAGCTTCCAAATTAGAACACACATCCACCAAAATTGTCATAAATGGTGTGAAAATCCCAAAACATCTCATTGAGGCTTACTTTAAGAAGAAGAAGCTACGTAAGCCCAGACACCAGGAACGTGCGATCTTCAACACAGAGAAAGAGAAATATGACCTTACAGAAAACTGCAAGCTTGATCAGAAAACTGTGGACACACAAATTAGGCTAAAAATCAGAGCTGTTCCTCAGTTCTAAGGCTACCTGCATTCTGTCTCACAAAAAGAGTTGATCCTCACAAACTGGTGTTCTAACTTGCAAAGAACCTAATTAAATAACTGATAAATTAAAGAAAAAAATCCCAAGAACGACATATGATATTTTAACATGTATATGTGTGTGTGTATCACAAACACTCATGAATCATAATACTTGGAGATAAAAAGGTAAATTTTTATCAGCAAGTGAAAAAGTTGCTTCAAAATTTGGTCAATGAGAATGAAGCTGAATGTGAGTATGGTTGAAGGAAAAGGGCTGGGAGTATGTATGACATCAGAAGGTAGAACAGAGGATAAACACTGAGACGTAAAATTTAGGAATGCCTAGAGTGTACAATGATGGTGATTCAAAGTACAAATTAAAAAATGTTTTTGCAGGAGGAAGAACAAAGGAATGTCTGTATTGCAGTGTTGAAAATAGATGGTATATGGGAAAAGTACAATCAATGTAAGCTAGGGTCTACAGTCAACGGTAACATTGTAATATGCTTCTACTGAATGTAACAAAGGCATTATGCCAAAACTAAATGTAAACAGGTGGGGGTATTGGGAAAGGGGTATGGATTATTTGTGGAAGAAAAGGAAATGTCTTCAGATAGAGTATGGTTGCTAAGGCATGTCTATACACTTAGGCTGGATTGTATGTTGTGTGAATAAAACTATTTAAAAATGATCAGAGAGAAACAAGTGCTACAGAAAATGCAGAGAAAGAGATGTACCTATTCACTGTGGGTAGGGAAATGAGAAGTGCAGCCCCTTGGAGAGCAGGGTGGTGGTCCCAAAGGAGGTTGGGGTGGAGTTGCCATATGATCCTGAAACCCCCGTGCTCAGTATGTATCTGGAGGAGCTGAGTGTGGGGACATGAACGGATATTTGCACACTGGTGATCTGGTGGCAGTGATCCTGATCCACAATGAATGGAGGTGGCCTAAGGGTACAACAACTGAGGGTAGAAGGGGTAACTGTGGTGTATACATACGTGGTATATACATACATACATTCTTTTACTGAGCCACCCCTAGAAGAAATGAAGTTGTAAGGCATGTAACTAGATGAATAAATCTTAAGAGCCATATGTTGAATGAAATGTCAGGAACAAAAAGACAAATATTATCATGCCTCAGTTATGTGGACTAACTATAATATAAAAATTTGGTGAACTAAAAGTCAAGAGCATGGGTTATCAGGTTGGGGCTCATTGTAAAGGGCCCTAGATTGTAAGCTCCTACAGCAGTCACATATATGCAGGAGCCGTAATTGTTAATTCTAAATTCTCAAATACTGAGCTGTTTGTATACAACCTGGTCTTTCCCAGAAACTTCGGGTATTTATGTGATACCTGAGACTCAGAGTTAGAATTCTGAAGCTATGAAAGTCGGCAGTACCCCATACAGGAACTGTTTAAAAAGGTGAAAAAGCGATCAGACGTCGAGTAGAGATATGAATGAAGCTGATCAGGATAGGAGTATATCAGAAAACTGGGTAACGGATGATATCGTCCATACCTTAAAATTTCAACTTCTAGATGACTGTATAATGATACAGCTTTCGCAATGTGACTGTGTAATTGTGAAAGCCTTGTGTCTGATGCTCCATTTATCTACCTTCCCCCTATTTAGAAATAATATTTATAAATAAATAATGGGGGAACAAATGTTAAAATAAGTTTAGTAGATTGAAATGCTAGCGATCAATGAAAGGGAGGGGTAAAGGGTATGGTATGTATGAATTTTTTTTCTTTTCATTTTATTTCTTTTTCTGAATTGATGTAAATGTTCTAAGAAACGATCATGATGACGAATATGCAACTATGTGATGATATTGTGAGTTACTGATTATATAGCAAGAATGGAATGATCATACGGTAAGAATGTTCATGTTTGTATATTGTTATGTTAAAAAAAAGATACCAGAAATAAATAAATAAATAAATAAAGTGAAAAGGATGACTGAAAAAAAAACTTCAACTTCTGTGTGAGACTAAAGGGAGAGATGTTTATTTGATGCAAAATATATATTTTGGGTAGTACATTTCCTAATTTAACTTCTATGGTCAGTTTAGTTGAACCCCGTAAGTACAGGGAATCTTGAATAAGGCATGAGATTTTGATTTGTCCAGGTTAGTATGGTGCATCAATAAATCCCAGAGTGATTTGGACAGTGCATGAAGACGTATTTGCAGGGTCCTCTTAGGGGAATGGGGAGAAAGGGGGAAAGAGTCAACATTTCCATTTGGAGAATTTCTGATATTCTCACAAGCAGTGGGGACAACCAAATCAATAGGCTGAGCCCCCGACCTTGGGGTTCACCCCTATGAAACTTACTCCTGCAAAGGATAGTCTAAGCCTACTTAAAATTTTTTCTAAGAGTCAACCCCAGAGAATCTCTTTTGTTGCTCAGATGTGGCCTCTCTCTCTCTCTAAGCCAACATAGCAGGTGAACCCATTGCCTTCCACCCCTGCATGGGACATGACTCCCAGGGTGTAAATCTCCCTGGCAATGTGGCACAGAAATCCCGGGATGAGCTAGGACCTGGCATCAATGGACTGAGAAAACCTTCTTGACCAAAAGGGGGAAGAGAGAAATGAGACAAAAGTTTCAGTGGCTGAGAGATTTCAAACAGAGTCAAGAGGTTATCCTGGGGGTTATTCTTACACATTACATAGATATCCCTTTTCAGTTTACGGTGTACTTGAGTGGCTAAAGGGAAGTACCTGAAACTGCTGAGCTGCGTTCCAGTAGCCTTGTTTCTAATAAAATAGAATTAGACTTTTAAAAAAAAAGATTTTCACCTAGGTGTCAAAGCAGAATTAGCAGACAAGTTAAAGATAATGGGTGAAAGTCTGATCCAGTAAACAATATTAGCCATTTCTTAAGAGATGGTATTGAATCAACTTAAGCAAGTAGAATTTTTAATCTAGCTGAACCAGCATGAACGGGACAGGCAAACACTTGGACCAAAGTCAAGTCCAGGTACTAACGTAAAATTAGTGATATAAAGAAGTATTATTACTTCTACTGGAGTCAACAATGAAAAAGGAAACTATACTCCAATCAGACTATGATTAAACCTGTGTCAGAAGAATCAGAAGAAAATAAAATTAGGATCTTGAACTTCTCTAAGGAAACAGGAAATTGGATAGATACTGGAAGAAAGTTTATGTTAAATTTTATAGGATAGCAACAAACTGGGGCATTTTGTTACTAACATAGTAGTATTTGGGCTATGTAATTACCTGCTGCATAATATGTTTACCTTGTCTAGTGCATTTGTTAAGACATTGATGCTGATAATTTCAAATGAGAAGGAGAGTATAGAATGGTTTATACTATAACCTTGCCATAAATTGAATTAACATCCTGTTCTGCACTTCGCAGAGGGGCTACTGGGGGGCACCAACAAAGAGGCATTCATTCCTAAAGGCATCAATGGACTGATAGGTCAAACCCACTAGTGAAACAAGCTCATGGTGTGCAAAGGGCTTTCCTGATTTCTCCCACACCCCGTGGGAAACAACAGCCAGAAAATGAACAAAAAAGTTAGGAACACTGGCTTCTAATCAAAACTCCAGGCACCTCTGACTGTCTTCTCGTTCCCTTATTCCACTACCAGAGAGAAACGGCGAAGCTGAAACTAAAGCTCAAGGGTAATCCATCCTAAGTACTAGGGACCTGCTGGCTCTTTGGGGATGCTCTCTTTGGAGAGTCTCTTTTCCCATAGGTTCCTTGGTGGGGGGTGCTCCTTTTGCTACTCTCCCACTCGATGCATTAGTGTGAGCCTCTTATGCCACTACTTTAAGGAGCTGATGGGAGAAGACGGATTGGGACTTTTTAAAGGGGGTGGTAACACATTTCCTTCTTTCTGATTTGCCCCGGTAAACTGATTTGTAAAACAGAAATACCTCGAAATCCTTCTCTGAATTGCTGGAGCGGAGATTAGGGTCAACTGAAAACAAGGAATGAGAATTTCTATCTATCGCAGCCTCTTGGTGGCACGCCCTTTGCCTGCATATCCTACTTCATCCTTGAGAGGGAAGTTCTATCATTATCTCCACTTACAGATGGGTAAACCGAGGGTCTGAACAGCTAACTATCCCATCCAGGGGACAGGGCTGGTAAGGTGAGGCTCCGGTGAAACGTTTCAGTCTCCGATAAGCCAGGAGCAAACCGGGCTTCAGCCCTGCTTTCCCACGCCACAGCACACGCAGCCCAGACCCCGGTTCGAGTGCAGTGGGGAGGCGGAAGACACTGACCTGAGGGGCGCAGAGGGCCGTGCGGGACGGGGACTGGTGGCACAGAGGCACCGGCCTGGCGTCCGGAGCGAAGCTACGGGGACGAAGACTCCCTGAAAGCCCTTTCGAGGTCCGATTCTAGCCGCTTCCGCCCGCCAAGGGAATCAAACCTCGCGGGCCGGAAGGGGCGGGCGGACGCGCACGCTGGGAGCGCTCACACCGGGAGCGCGCACGCCGACTAGTCCCCCAAGGCGGGGGCGCGCGGCCTCCTGATCGGCCGAGACTGGGAAGGGCTGGCACGGGATCCTGCAGGCAGGTGCAGTGTCTCGGGCTGCTAAGGGATGACTAAATACTGAGTTGCGCATTTCCTGGGGGTACGTGATGGTTTTTCAGGTGGCCTGGAATGCAGAGTTGCCACCCACTCAACTTTCTTACATTCTGTTTTCTATAATTTATTTGCCAGAGTTCGCCCGTAATCACGGTCTCATTTTTGCTCACTGCGGCCCAGTAACCATCCCTTCTCCCACCCAAGAAAATACTCCCTGAATCTTACTAAGCTGTGTTGCTACGAGAAGTAAAAATCGCCTGAGGACCAAACAAAGAGACTATTAGATAACTCAAGTCCCCATTAATACAACCCGTCATCTAATATGTCTTTCTAATGTGTATTGTTGTTTGTTTGCTATTTATGCAATTTTAATAGACCGAATCAATGATAATATTAGTGATGACTCTATCCAGAAGAAAAAAAACAAAAGTTATGATCACAGGAAAGAAAAAAATGAGAAAAAAGAGCCTGTTTATGTATTTTTTAATAGATAGTGGTGAGTATCAAATCACGCTCATTATTTCCACTCTACTGGATGCATAAAAAGGAATGATATTACACCTTTATTTTTAAACGTTTACAATAATCCAGAAATTAGACCCTTTACACTGTTTAAAATTATGATTAAAAAATTCAGATGTCTACTTAAAGTTTTTCAAAATCCTTTTGAGTGCACATACTCAAAATAGTTTGAATATTGCTGAATTAAGGAGAGTAATTATGCCACAAGAGAAAACAGCCCAACGCAAGCAGGCCCGGGTTCTGACTTGTGGGGCCTGAAGAAGCTCTGTGGGCCTGTTTCCTTACACTGATAATAAGGCGGTTGGATTCTGCAGCTCCAGAGTTCCTCAGTGAACTGAATGGGTCAGGCCAATTGGAGTGTAACATCTCTACCAATAACACCATTAGCAATAATGAAACCCACTATAATGTTTTGAACAATTAATATGCATTTATATGCATTATCTTCATAACTAAATGCTTGCCCCTTTCACATGGAGTATTCATTCCTTCATCTGTCACCCACATCCACCCTATGCCCTGTGCAGGGGGATGCCAGAGAAAGGAAGAGAAGAAATGTGGCTTCTGCCCAAGCGAGCTCATAGACAGAGAAGCCAGACCCATAGTCAAGAAACACTCATAAAAGAGTAAATAGAAGTGCTAACTACAAGTGAGGCAACCATGCTAGTTAGTGTGCAAAGAGGGGAGCAATTAATTCCAACCAGGGAATTGAAGAGCCAGGCCTGGAAAAAAAATGAAAAATTTTGACAAGCAAAGAACGTTCCCCAGCAGGGAAACCATGCATGCAGAAGTTCGGAGGCATAAAATACCTGTCTGCAGGGAGACCAGCTTGGTGTGGAGTGCAGGTAAAGGCCCTGGGGCAAAGGAGGAAGAGCAGGTAGGCAGTGATTCCATTGTGAAGGGCCTTGCTTCCAGGCTAGAAGTAGGAGGCGTGCTGAGCAGGAAAGGGAGATGAGCAGGTTGCATTTAAGAAAAGCCTGTGCAGCTGCTCTGCCAACATAGGAGTGAGCATACAGGGCCTGGCAGGGCATAGTGAAAGCTGTGCTTCTCTTGTGGCAGAATAAAGTACTTGAATCTCAGCATCATGTGTGGCTGAGTCATCCATGGGTAACTGAAGGGAAGGCTGCTGTCCAGTCTCTCAGTATGCCTTTCATAGCAATGCTTTTTTCCTTTCCAAGATCATCCAGGTTAGCTGACCTCAGGCTACACAACATACCCATTTTATACTCAATCCAAGAGAAAGTAAAAAGCCACACAAAATTAAAGTTTTTGGTCAAAGTCCCACTAGAAAAGATACTCTTAAAAGGCATTAAAAATACTTTAGAGAGTGTGTTAAATTTCCTAATTTTGATCATTGAACAGTGGTTATATTTTTGGTTTTATACACTGAAGTATTTAGTGATGGGTTTTTCAACAAGGACGGAGGAGAATAGACTAAAACTTGATCAAAGGAGCTTTATTGCAAGGTTATACACAGGCAGGCTGAAGCTTAAGATGACAAGCGCCCCAAGCAGAGGAAAGGGTACAGATTATATGGGACGGTTGGCTGGGAATAGGAAAAGGGAGGTGGTAGATGTTCATTGTCTACTTTGGACACAAGAAATTGTCACATTCTCATTGGTTGGTTTAGAAGTGGAGGGAGTTGACAGCTTTACATTGGCAAGGTTTAAAATTTAAACTCCTCTGTTATCATGTGGAGTTGCAACTGCCAGAGAGTGGATGTTGTATAGAGGAGCTTATGTGCTGCTGAAGAGCAAAAGGAGTCATTCCATTGTTGCGTGGACATGGTGGGTATGCTGGTTTGAAAGGATTATGTGCCAGAAAAAAAGCCATGTTTTAATCCTGATCCATCTTGTGGAGGCAGCCACCTCTTTTAATCCCTAGTCAGCACTGTAGGTTAGAAATTTGATTAGATTACCTTCACAGAGATGTGAACACATCCAATTGTGGGTTTTAACCTTTTATTAGAGGGAGATGTGACTCTATCCATTCCAAGTGAGTCTTAATTAGTTTACTAGAATCCTTTAAAGGAGGAAACATTTTGGAGACAGCTTCGAAGTCACAATTTAGCCATGAGAACCACAAGAGCCCACACAGCCAGAGACCTTTGGAGATGAAGAAGGAAAACACCCCTGGGGGATCTTCATGAAACAAGAAGCCTGGAGAGAAAGCAGATGCTGCTATGTTCACCATGTGCCTTTCCAGTTGAAAGAGAAACCCTGAACATCTTTGGCCTCCTTGAACTAAGGTATTGTTTCCTGGATGCCTTAGATTGGACATTTATATAGCCTTGCTTTAATTTGGACATTTTCATGGCTTTAGAACTGTAAACTTGCAATTTAATAAACTCCCCTTATAAAAGCCGCTCTGTTTCTGGTATATCACATTCTGGCAGCTAGCAAACTAGAATAGTGGGTTTCCTGGAAATCATGGGTGGGGGAAGCTTCTTAAAATATTTGCTAGGGGTTGGTCACATCATGGGGGAAGGGGTCTATAACATTTATGAGTAAAGAGGCATGTCTACAACCTACTTTTAAGTGGTTCTTAAAATGAATTTTATATAGATAAATAGAGAGAGAGAATGGGGCAAAATGGAGCAGAACATAGATAATTGGTAAATCTGGGTAAAACATGTGTGGAGTTCCTTGTTATTGTTACAACTTTCCAGTAAGTTAGAAATTATATCAAAATAAAAGGGAAAATAACTTCAGGAATATGTTTCTTAATCCTGTCTATCCCTTAGCACCTACCACAGAATCTTAAAATTACTATACATAAACAGTGACTTATTTATTGAGCTTC
This sequence comes from Myrmecophaga tridactyla, assembly GCA_004026745.1. Classification (NCBI taxonomy): domain Eukaryota; kingdom Metazoa; phylum Chordata; class Mammalia; order Pilosa; family Myrmecophagidae; genus Myrmecophaga; species Myrmecophaga tridactyla. Next base: position 57,382 of record PVIY010011214.1, on the reverse strand, counting down.
CATATCTGCTAGACACTGTACTGGGGCTGTATGTACATTATAATCCTGAAGAGGAGTTATTCCTATCACATTTTACAGAGGGGGAAACTGAGGCTCAAGAAGGTTAGGTATTTGGTAAGACGTAGGCAGGAATCCAAAGCCCAGGCTTTTTTCTGCTGTAGCTCTCAATTAATGTTTGTTGAATTGAATATGAAAGAAATTTGAACAATTAAAATGGAAGATACCATGAAAATATGAGTTTTAATGTATTAATGAGGATGATGAACACCCTAATCTAAAGAGCACCCTCATTAATAGCAAAGACTAACTATTGTGCAATGAAATATCATGCAACCAATTGTTCAGAAGATGTAGACGTGTGTATTGCCATTAGAGTTGCCAGTTAAATGGTAACATATTTGAGATATGCTTATACTAAAACATTATCCATTATTTAGCTGAGATTCAAACTTAATTGTGTGATCTGTATTTTTATTTACTATATTTTGCAACCCTACCTGCCACAGAAGGATGTCTGACTTTAAGTGAGCAAAATAAGTTTCCAAAATAAAATAGCACAGCTCCATTTTTATTTGGAAAAATGTGTAAGTATAGGGAAAAAAAACTGGAAATATATACATTATACCGTTAATATTCCCTTTTAGGGAACAGAATTGGGGTAAGCATGGAGAGAAGACTCTTACTTTCTACTTCCTGAACTATGATATTGGATGCATTTTTAATTGAAAATTCTTTTTCAGGATAACTGTAGATTCACATGTAGTTGTAAGATATAATACAGAGAGATCCCTGGTACACTTTGCTCAATTCCCCAATAGTAACATTTTGCAAAGCTATAGTATAATATCACAACCAAGATGGTTACATTGATACAGTCCACTGATCTTATTCAGATTGCCCCCTTTTACTTGTACTGATTTGTATGTGTGTGTTAAATTCTTTACAATTTTATCAGTTGTGTGAGTTCGTGTATCCACCACCACAGTCAAGATACTGAAAAATTCCAACATCACGAGACCTTTCATGTTGTCGTTTTATAGTGTCCACCTTCCCTCCTGTACCCACCTCTCCCTCCCCACTTTTTGAAATGTTGACATTCCAAAGAGATTATATAAATGGAATCATATAATATGTAACCTTTTGGGATTGACTTTAGTTTCTCAGCTTGATTCCGTGGAGATTGTACCTGAGGAGTTAAGAATTAGCAAATGATTTTGATTACTGAATCATTATATAGATGTTTTTTCTTTTCGTATTATAGAATAGCCAAAAAGTAATAACTGAGATTACTGAAATTCAACTAGCCGCACCCTTGTTTATACTTACTATTGTAATGGTAATAACTCCATCTTCCCTTGTTTGAATCCTGAAAAACATTGAAACCCCTAGACTCTGAAGACAAATTTTTGGGCTGATAGGCCATCTGATCTCCTGCTTCCAGCCTAGCAATAAATTTTTTTCTCTCTTAGGAATCCTAGTCACTCACAAATTGATCACTTGAGCACAATATGCAAAAGAATCTACCACCCTTGTCTGGTAACAATTTGGCAACCCTGGTGGGATCAAAAGGTCCTAAGGAGCAAGGAAGCCATGTGCCGGAGGTTCTGGGGCCCTGGTAGAACAGGTAAGCAAGGATCCTTTTGTGGCCACTAGACATTCTTTAGTCTAGAGGGTCAGCAACTAGGTTTTTTGTGTTCTGCAGGCATGCCACACCTTTTTGGTGCCTAAAGAAGTGTCAAAGAGAGAGGCCATTTCCAGTTCCAAGTCTGGGTGAGTGGGTCAACAAGGTAAAGGTAGATCAGGAAGTCTGCTCAGAGGTCACGTCACCTGGACCTACAGGTCTGAAGGCCTCTATCTCACTTCCAGAACAACTCCCCTTGCTCTGACCACTACACTTTCTGTTTTCTGGGTACCATACAGGGTTTGAGGCCCTGACCTATATTTGTCTGTACAGGGTTTAAAATCCAGCCCTGAATTTGTCTGTTGAGAATTCTCCTGGAAGTTAACTCCTCAGCAATTAATTGGTGTTCAATGAAATTAAGGACACCTGTTTAACTGCTAGCTGGTGTGTTACTTAGGTATAGTAAGCATTTGATGCCTGTTTAATTATTAATTGGTGTGTTCGATCTGTTATTAATTAGCATGTAAATGAAAAATAGTAAATGTTAAGTTTCTGTTTAAATTTGTTAGTTGGTGTCCTACTGCATTTGTATTGGTTAAGTGTTCCTAATTAGTTACTGATTATGGAAATTCTTTAAAAATGGAAACTTTGAGCTGTATTGAAAATTGGAAAGATATTAGTTATGCACATATGAGAAAAAGGGTTTATTTCTGTAACGTAATCTGGCCTCAATATGATTTAGAATCAGGAGAGAAATGACCTGAGAGTGGCTCTGTGGAAAAATAGTACCATTAAAGTTAAAGTTAAGACATTACACTTAAAATTGTTCCACAAAAGGGCAGAAATGGTATGAGATGATGTATATTCAATCCTTTATGTATCCCTCTCAAAAGTATATTTGAGTTTCTGTTTCTTGTGTAACTAACTTTCTATTTGTGTCTGTCTGCCTGTTCAATGCGTCGTTCTCATACTTCTGGATGGTAATACCAAAATAACAAAAAATTCATAAAGAGTTGTATTGGAATTGCTTAAAAAATAAATAAGCGCTTTTATGTAAATATATAAATTAGTACTCCTGCAGTCCAAAAAAAAAAAAAAAGGAAGAAAACCCTTTGGGCAGCAAGATTCAAAAGTCTTAGTTTTGTTATTACTGTAAACAAATCTGGACATTAGAAGAAAAATGCCCCTGGTATTTCCCTAAGGTAGCAGAAGGCTGTCAGAAGGTGGCCTCTGGAAAACGCAAAGACCTTTTCCAATTGTCCAGGCCACACCTTTATTTGAAATAGATCTAATAATTGGAAATAATTTTAAAAAGAACATAGAAAATGTTCCAAAAACTGATCATGGTGATAAATACACAACTATGTGATGATATTGTGAGCCATTGATTGTATACCATGTATGGAATGTTTGTCAAGAATGTTTGTATGCATGTATGTTAAATTTTTACAATAAAAATATTTTAAAAAAAAGAAGGGCTTAGGACTGGATGTAGAAATATGGGAGAGATATGGCTTAGAATTCTTTTACTTAGCCTGGAGATTAGAAATGGTAGCCATAAAAAATATTGCAGATTTGGCCATGCTGTTCAAATTATCTTTTTCCAGTAATACATTTGTAATAATAACCATAGTAATCAAATAATTATTAAAGTATGAATAGTCTTAGGATAGGAGTAATGGAATAAAATGTAATTACCAAATTTCAGTAAGTAAAATAAAAGATCTTTGAAAGACATGGAAAAGTTTTCCAGAATTTAGGCTTTGGACAAATTAAACAATTGCAATATATTTTCCAGAACTTCATAGTCAATGTACTTTTAAAGTGTTCATAATTTTAGGATATTATAAAACAAAGAGATTTTTTTAATCCTTTAATAGACAGAATTTTATGCTGATTTTTTAATGGAACAAATCAAATGTTCTGCTTGGGTATGTTCTCCCTAAATTTATACATACTTACTGATAAAATAAGCTAGTATTATTATAAGCACAATCTCAAATTTACATTTATATAGTATAATCAAGTGAGAACATGCTTGTTTGAGTTTGTTAGCTGCTGGAATGTGATATACCGGTAACATAAGAGCTTTTTAAAAAGGGAATTTATTAAGTTGCAAGTTTACAGTTCTAAGTCCATGAAGATGTCCAAATTAAAGCAAGTCTATGAAAATGTCCAAATTAAGGCATCAACAAGAGGTTACCTTCATTCAAGAAAGGCCAATGAAGTTCATGGTTTCTCTCTCAGCTGGAAAGGCACATGGCAAAGTCTGTTAGCTTTCTCTCCAGGCTTCTTGTTTCAGGAAGGTCCCCCAGGGGTGTCTTCCTTCTTCACCTCCAAAGGTCTCTTGTCTGTGTGGGCTCTCGTGGTTTCTAAAGCTTTTCTAAAATGGATCCCTCTTAAAGGGCTTCAGTAAACAACCCCACTTTGCATGGGTGGAGACATAGCTCCATGAAAACCATTTAATCAAAAGTTACCACCCAGAATTGGGTGGGTCACATTTCCATGAAAACAATTTTAAAAACTCCCACCCAGCAAAATTGAATGAGTATTAAAGGATGTGGTTTTTCTTGGTCATGTCAGAAAAGCATTTTCACAGATTCAAACTGGCACAAAGCTGATGCTCCAAATATATTCTATTCAAGAAATCAGTTAAGTAAAAAATATAAATGAGATTTTGTTATAATCTTGAGTACCTGGATTTCAAAGAATCTGGCATTTTAGTTACTTTGCCATTTCTTACCTCACTATGTGGAAAAATTTGAATTTGTACTGGCTTTGTTAATGTCAATCTGTACATTTTTATTAGTAAATGTTGTCATGAATAGGGAAGACATAATTCTTATCTTCAAAGAGTTTATATTCTAGTTAGAATTTATTTGTACCAGGGCATAGTATAAGACAGTAGTAATAAAGGAATAAAAATTCTGGAAGAATTTAAAAAACCAATAAATAAAGAATAACCTAAGAAGACCTCATAGAAGAGATGATGTGTGGAAGATCTTTGAATAAGAAAGTAGCATTGGAATAAATAAAGCTCTGAACTAGTTTTTTTTAAAAGCAATAACTTAATTTTGTGAACTAACATATTCCTGGTATTATTTAACAGTCAGGAATTATGTTGAGAAAATTTTTATTCTTTTTCTGGATATAAATCCCTTAATTATTGAAAAGTTGATTATATCACAAACTTAGGGCTCTTTTGACCTTTGAACATAGTGTGGATTGGACTGAGAAATTTCAGCATATTGTAAAGTAATCACTTGTGTGTTATGAGCATAAAGTATATAAATGCCTAGCTGTGTTCCAAACCCAAGCATAAATTTCTTCCTTCCACCATTATTTTGTAGTATCTCTGTCTCTTCTCCTTTTCACGAATACTGTTATTGGAGGAAGTATAGTGTTCAAAAATCTCATGAACTTGTTACAAAATTCATTTCTGACTATGAGCAGTTTGGATAAATAAAAACTATAGGTGGGATGGATATGTAAAATTGTAGAAGGTTTGAGGAAGTGAGTTTTGTTTGTTATAGTCATTATTGACATCAAACGCTGAACGGGTATGAAAAGTGATAGAAAGTTTAGGAAAGTGAGTTTTCTTTGTTGTAGTCATTGTTGACTATAAGCCCTGAATGAATATGAATAGTTGTAAAAATGATTATAAAAATGAATTCTGGGTGGTGCAACAGTGGCTCAGTGGCAGAATTCTAGTCTGCCATGCCAGAGCCCTAGGTTTGATTGCTGGAGCCTGCCCATGCCCCCCCCCCCCAAAAAGAAGAAGAAGAATTCTTTCTGTCATAGTCAATGCTGACCAAAATTTAATGTCTGTTTATCATATATTTAAAAAAAAAAGAAAGCTTTTGTATCAAACCACGTATTCATACAAAACTAAAGTTTGGTTTTCTTCCTGTTAAAATAATGTGGATTGTGGGCTGGCAACAGTGGCTCAGTGGCAGAGTTCTTGCCTGCCATGCTGGAGACCCAGGTTCTGTTCCCAGTGCCTGCCCATGTAAGAATAAATAAATAAATAAATAAATAATAAATAAAAATGTGGATTGTTTGTCTGCTCTTAAGGTAAAGTTTTAAAAACATTTTCTTAATCATCCCAAGTACACCATCTAGAAAACAAAGATTTTACCTTAGAATAGTATCCTTGTTAATGTTATGTTGGCCTTATCATCCTTTATTTCAAAAGCGATATCTTTTCACTTTCAAAGAAAAACTGTTACAAAGAATTTGTTCTTTTGCCTTGTAAAAGTGAGGTGTTCAAATAGTTTAACATATTGCATAGGAGGTGTTTGGGAAGTATTACAGTGATTAAAGAGGTTTTTCTATCCTGTTGCTAGCTAAATGTGTATGGGTAAAATATTATTCATATATTTAGAGGTTGTATGAAAGTTCCTAAGATTTGCCAACATTCTCACTGTCCATTTTATATCCCAATACTAATCTGTATGATGTTAGACAATGGTATAATGTTGTTAGATATGTTTTAAATTATTCTTCAAAAAAGACTATAGATTGTGGAAACAGCCATACTTATTTGTTAGTTACATTGCTTTGCTCTAATGCTTCTCTAAAACTGTGTGTGGTCAGCTACATGTCAGAGCTGCATCTGCAACAAGGAGAGTCTTTAAAAGAGAGACAGGAAGAGATGAAAACTGCCCAAATGTCCAACGGACAACTGGTTAAACAAGCTGTGGTATATACATATGATGCAATATTATGCAACTGTAATCAGAATAAAGTTATGAAGCATGCAACAATATGGATGAAACTTGAGGACATTATGCTGAGTGAAATCAGCCAGAAACAAAAGGACAAATACTTTATGATCTCACTAATATGAACTAACATTAATGAGTGAACTTTGAGAATTGAAGTTAAGAACAGAGGTTATCGGGAGATAGAAATAGAGTAGAGAATGGGCAATTGGTGTTGAATGAATACAGATTGTGCAACATGCCTGATTGTAAAAATTCAGAAATGGGTAGCACAATATTACCTGATTGTAGCACAATAATATAAGTTCACGGAATGAAGCTAATGTGTGTATGATTGAGGGAGAAGTGCTAGGGGCATGTACGACATGAGAAGTAAAGATAGAGGACAAAGACTGAGATGGTATAATTTAGGAATGCCTAGAGTGGATGATGATGGTGATTAAATATACTAATAAAAAAATGTTTTTGCATGAGGGAGAACAAATGAACATCAACATTGCAGGGTGCTAAAAATAGATGGTATATGGGGGAAAGCACAATAAATGCAAACTAGTAACAGTAACATTATAATATAACATTATAATATACCTCCACTGAATGTAACAAAGACATTATGCCAAAACTAAATGTCACCAGGCAGGGGGTTTAGTTGAACACCATAAATACACAGAATCTTGTATAAGGTATGAGTTTTTTTTTGGTTTGTACAGGTTAGTGTGAAGCCCCAATAAATCCCAGAGTAATTTGGGCAGTAAATAAAGTAGAAAAAAAAATGTCCCCTTGGGGGAATATGGAGGAAGAAGGAAATATTCAACTTCTCCATTTGGAGAATTTCTGATATTCTCACAAGCAGTGGGGACAACCAAATCAATAGGCTGAGCCCTCGATCTTGGGGTTCACCCCTATAAAACTTTTTCCTGCAAAGGATAGGCTAAGCATACTTAAAATTATGCCTGAGAATCACCCCAGAGAACCTCTTTTGTTGCTCAGATGTGGCCTCTCTCTCTCAGTCAACTCAGCATGTGAACTCACCGCCTTCTCTCCTACGTGGGACATGACTCCCAGGGGTGTAAATTTCCATGGCAAAGTGGGACAGAAAGCCTGGGATAAGCCAGGACCTAGCATCAAGAGATTGAGAAGGCCTTCTTGACCAAAGGGGGGAAGAGAGAATTGAGAAAAAATAAAGTTTCAGTAGCTAAGAGATTTAAAACAGGTTATCCTTGAGGTTATTCTTACACATTATATAGATATTCCTTTTTAGTTTATGGTGTATTGGAGTGGCTAGAGGGAAGTACTTGAAACTGTTGAGCTGTGTTCCAGTAGCCTAGATTCTTGAAGACAATTATATAAAGATATAAAATTTACAATGTGAATGTGTGATTGTGAGAACCTTGTGTCTGATGCTCCTTATATCCAGGGTATGGACAGATGAGTAAAAAATATGGATAAAAATAAATAAATAATAGGGTGGGAAAAGGGTAAGATAAATTGGATAGATGGAAACACTAGTGGTCAATGAGAAGGAGGGAGGGATAAAGTGTATAGTATGTATGAGTTTTTTCTTTTTAGTTCTTTTTCTGGAGTGATGCAAATGTTCTGAAAATGATCATGGTGATGAATACACAACTGTGTGATGATATTGTGAGCCACTGATTGTGCACCATGTATATAGAGTATATGTGTGAAGACTTTTCTCAATTAAAAAAAAAACCAGCACTTTGAACAGAGGTGGGGTGGTCATGGGGGTAAGGATTGTGAATTGAAGAAAGAATAGTAAAATGCATGGAGAAAGGAATATTGTTAAACATATCAAAAAATATTGTTCTGTCACAAACAAGGCTCTGTACATTTAATGACCTATGAATGGATGAGCATCTATACTTACCAAAGAGAAAAGCAATCTTGTATTGTCTCCAACTCCAACTTAGCTGTGATATTGTGCAGGCCTGATAGCCATGACAATCAGAAGAAGGGGTCATCTGGAAAGTCAAATCATACAGTGACGGGGGCCCACAGACTGGCTTCCTTGAATATAAAACAGCTTTTACTCTCAGTTTGAAAGTGCTCCATACCAGCCAAGATGCCCAGAATCCCTGGAGCTGGGTTGGAGGATAGAAGGCCCAACAAGTTCACCCTGAGGGGACATTTCTAGGTTAAGGTGAGGTAGCAGGTCCAAGGTTAGAAAGGTCCAGGCCAGTACATGGAGATCAGATGGGTTGCCTGGACAGGCACCTTTGGGCCTGGCTGCTCAACTTCTGTATACTTAGCACCTTTGCCTCCTGGCAGCTGTGTGGCCCCTCTCTGGCCATGGATTCCTGACAGCAAAGCTTTGCCTCTGCCACCCCCATAGTAGGGTCAGCAAAGGACTGGATGTAGAACTGAACTGAAGGATGAAGAGGAGAGCTTAGGCCGAGAAAGTACAGCCACAGTAAAGAGACTCCCTGATGGTACACTGAGGCCTCCTACCCCACGCCTTTGAGAGGGACATAAAGGGACTCAATGGCTCCCAGTGAGTTCACATTCCTTCCACCTGGAGGCAGGAAGGGGGCAGGAAGTTTCCAAGCCTGGAAACTTCTGGATTCAAAGAGTCTCCACTGAGCAAACATGCACCAAGCACCTGCTGTGTGTGGACACAGAGATGAAAGTGATATCACACACTCACGAATCCACCCAACAAATATTTACTAGGTGCTAACAAGTCCCTGCTCTCACAAAGCTTATGTTCTCATTGGTGAGACAGAGAACAAACACGTAAACACATAAATTATTTCATTTCAGAGGGTAGCATTTTCCAACTAAGAAAACTAAGCATGGACAGGGGATAGAAAGTGATGTGTGAAAGTGAGCTGCTCTTTTGGATAAGGTGGTTAGGAAAGCCCTCTCTGAAGAGGTGGCAATGGAGCAGAGGCCTGCCTGATGAAAAGCAGCAATCCACATGAAAATGGGAAAAGAATATTCCACACACAATGAACAGCAGAGTGAGGCTCTGAGCAGGACCAAGCTTGGCATGTTCAAAGAACAGCATGAAGGCCAGTTTGCCTGGAGCAAAGTTAGCAAGGGCAGAAGGGCTGGAAGTCAGGGGGAGAGGTGGAAAAGGCCAGACTGCACAGCATCTCGTGGGCCATGGAAGAATGTTGGATTTCATTCTAAGTGTGATGTAAAGTCATTAGGTGACTCTACAGAAGACCGCTCTGTGGAGAATAGACTGGAAGGGGGAAGAATTTCAGCAGTCAAATTAGTCAAGAAGCTATTACTGGGCGGGCCACGGTTGCTCAGCAGGCAAGAATGCTTGCCTGCCATGCCAGAGGACCCGGGTTCAATTCCTGGTGCCTGCCCATATTAAAAAAAAAAAAAAGAAGCTATCACTGCTGTCAAAGTAGGTGATAGAGATTGGATGAGGGTGGCTATGTGGTTTGAAGCTGTATGTACCCCAGAAAGGTATGTTCTTAAAGTTAATCCATTCCTATGGCTGTGATCCATTGTTAAGTAGAATCTTTGGGTGAGTAGGATCATTTTTGGTTTTGGTTTTGTTTGCTTTTTTTAAAAAAAATTTTTTATTGACAAATATTCACACACATACAATCCATACATGGTGTATAATCAGTGGCTCACAATATCATCACATGGTTTTGTATTCATCATCATCATCATTTTTTAGAACATTTACATCACTCTAGGAAAACAGAAAAAATGCATACATCCCATACCCCTTACCCCTCCCTCACATTGACCACCAGTATTTCCATCTACCCAATTTATTTTACCCCTATCCCCCCTATTATTTATTTATTTTGTATCCATATTTCTTTACTCATCTGTCTAGACCCTGGATGAAAGGAACATCAGACACAAGGTTTTCACAAGGTAAGTCAAAATGTGATCCACCTCATTTAGGATGGGTCGTAATCTTTTTCCTGGAGTCCGCGATCACTGGCAGCCAGTCTTCAGGTATAAAGGATTACCTGATGATGCCTTCATTTGGACATTTTTCTCAGCCTCCAAACTATAAACGTGTAAGATAATAAATCCCCATTGTAAAAGCCAACCCGTTTTTGGTGTATTGCTTTTAGTGCCCAGCAGACTAGAACAATGGCAGTGCTGGATAGTGAGAAGTTGTTGGGATTGCACATTATATTTTGAAGGAACAGTCCACTGGACTTGCTCTCAGATTGGATCTAGGGCAATGAGAAGTGAGGGGTTCAAGGATGACACCAGCGTTTTTGAGCTGAGCAGCTGGGTGTATGACGATGCCATCAACTGAAATGGTTGCACCTGGTGGGGAGGTGGGGAGAGGTCTGGATTGATAATTCTATGCGAGGCTTGTTAATGCTGCAGTGTCAAGTAGGCAACTAGATATGAGTCTGGAGCTTTAGCGAGAGGCTTGGGCCTGGAGGCATCAGTGAAAGTCATCGATGGAGAGGTGGTGTTTCTGGGGCTGGAGAAAAGATTTTGGGATTGAGCACTTGGACATGCCTCGATATAGTCAGGGAGAAAAGTCACTGCTGTGAAGACATAAGACAACCATGTGTGACTGGGAAGCTTGGTAAGGGTACTTCAAGAAGAACTACATAAAAAACTGGTAATAAATTAAGAGGAAGAGAAGGACTGAGAAGTAGCCATTGGATATGAAAAAGGAAATGACTTTTCAGTGAAATGCTGGGGGTGCTGGCCTCAATGAAGAAGACTGAGGAGAGAATGAAAGGTGAAGAAGTGAATGAGGAGGATGAGAAGGTCCCAGGAAGAAACAGACAGCATGCCTTTTAAAGAGACACCTTAATGGAGGTGCTATTTACTGAGGTAGGGCAGAGGTTATGGGTATCAAAGGGGAAGTTGAGATTTCCACAACAGAGGGAAGCTGTTAAAACCTGAGGCCTGAAGGGCAGGAGAGGAAGCCTGGTGAGAAGCCACAGTCTTCCAGGGGGCACCTGCAGCATAAGTGGTGGTTGAGGAGAGTGGCCACTCAGCTACAGCAAAATAGGGAAGAAGCACGAAGGATAAAGGACGTTGAACTCAATTGGAAGCCAGCAGGCAAGGGATCCTGTGTGATACAATCCACAGAAGGCAGTCTCCCAGGACAGAGATGGTGGAAATGGATTTTGGAGTGGAGGGGGGAGGTAAACAGAAAAGTCAGCATAGTTGTAAACTAAATAACCCCCACCTAAAGGCAACTCTAATACAGACCAAAAGGAGTGGTGGGGCAAAAGTGAAGAAAGCAAGCCTTGACATCAAATCCCAGCCTCATCACTGTCTGGGTATGGACACGGTGATTTAACATTCCTGGGTATTATGAGAATTCAGTGATATCATGGGTACATGGATACAAAGCTCTTGGGCTCAGTAAATTGTGGTTCTTATTTAGTGCTATAAAGACACAAGTGATTCCAAAACAGCATTAGTTTCTTTTAAAATTAGCTTTCAAGTATCATGTTTGAACATGGTGATTTAATACTTTTGACCAATAAAGAATATATAGGTTCAACAAGCAAGACAAGCCTGCCTTCTGGAATCTCCAGCATCAAGTTTTCTTTTACTACTTGGAACTCTGGTCATGGTTTGCTGCTACCACTCGGTGGCAGCAAACCCCAATCATGGATTCCATTGTTGGGAGAGAGGAATCTTTTTTAAAGATAAGAGGCAGAAAAACAACCAGAGATTATGTACCTCCTGGTGGAAGTGGACAGCATTGCCTAGGAAGTAGTTTTGCCAAAAAAATCAAACCTGAATCTGAGTAAGGTTCTGGAGCAATTCACAGAAAATACAGGCGAGAAAGGGACATGTTAAATGGCCTCGTGGGATGTCAGCAAAATCCAGGGTATGAAAAACTCCACAGGACAAAACCTAGTTTCTTTAACAACAACGACAAAAAGCAAGGAAAATAGAAAGCTATGAGAGGTGTCAATAGATTAAAAGAGACTGATGAGACAAGTTAACAAGTGAATAAATCACAATAAAAAAAAACATGTATGGAAAAATCAGAGAGACATGAGTGCATGAAATTTAAAAATCATGTTAAATTTGGGGGATGGTGGTGATGATGTTCTAGTTATGATTTTAAAAGGAAGCTCTTGTCTTTAGAGAAACATATTGAATACTTATAGGCATAATGTTTTCATGTCTGGGAATTACTTCAAAATAATCAAGGAGGTGGGGATAGAGAGTGGGAAGGGCAGGGGTAGGGGAGATAGATGAGGAGAAAGTTAAAACGAAATTGTCCATGAGTTAATAATTGTTGAAGCTGAATGATGGTACTTGGGAGTTCCTTATTCCCTCGCTTTGCCAAATGTGGTGAGCAGACCGGCAGAGGGAGCGTCTCCTGGGAGCTTGTTAGAAATGCAGAGTCTCAGATGTACTAAATTAGAAGCTGCTGTTTAACAAGATCCCCAGGTGATTGATTCATACACTAAACTTAAAAAGCACCAAATTATGCTATTCTTTCTACTTTGTGTATGTTTTAAATTTTCCATGGGTATAAAAACAAACTATAAAAATAAAAGGGGAAAAAAATAAAAGGGATAATATATAGCAAATGTTACCAAAAATATTAATGTTGTATTAAATATTGGTTGGGATGAGTTAGATACTGCACAGATAGCAAACATTTCTACTTTTCCTATCAATAATAATTATTCATAATTGCAGTGTAATACAGTTGAATATATAGCACATATTAACATATTTAAACTTTACAAAAAGCTTTAAAAGTAAGCATTATTACAAATTTGAGTGATGTTCTCTAAAGTTGAGAGAAGCTAAATGACTCATCTAAGATCTCATAGTTCAAAAGTGGAAAAAACAACTCTAAACCAGGAAGTCTAACTCCAAAACCTATTCTTTTTCCACCACTACACAATGTTTCTAGGAATTGAAATGTCCCAGGCATTTGGTTTGGGTTTTAGTTTTAATTTTATATCTCTAGTAAAGAAGCCTCGTCTGAAAATATGGCTTGTTAGGACACAGTTACTTTTGCTTCCCATCTTTGACCTCTACAGACATTCTTCTTGGAATGTAATGCAGTTCTGGCTTTTAAATCCTGCTTTATTCAGGAAAATTATTTCAACCCTTGAACTTATCTCATTCACAGAATTTTTAAAATTTAGGATTAAAATGACTGAGAGACGGAGGCGTGGGAGTGGTATCAGTGGTTCATAAATTTGTATTACATTGAAATCACCCGGAGAAACTTTAAAATTCCTGATGGCCAAATCACATCCCAGACCAATTAAACTAGAATCTCTGAGGGAGGGAGCCAGGAATATATATGTTTAGGAAAGTTCCAGGCAATCCCAATGCACAGCCTAGTTTAAGAAACAGTGATCTAGTGATGCTTAAAAGAAGCAACACTATCACCTATGAAATACTTTGGAAATTTCAAAATTCATTTTGAAGTAATTCCTATGTCAAAATTTAAAAACTGGCTAAAATGAAAAATAATGCTGGGCGGGCCATGGTGGCTCAGCAGGCAGAGTTCTCGCCTGCCGTGCCGGAGACCTGGGTTCGATTCCCAGTGCCTGCCCATGCAAAAAGAGAAAAACTAAGTGCTGACAAGGATTCAGAGAAACTGGATCATTCATACACTGCTGATGAGAATATAAAATGTTACAGCCTCTCTGGATAATAGATTGGCATTTCCATTTAAAACTAAAAATGGACTTGCCATATCATCCAGCGATTTCACTCTTGAGCATTTATCCCAGAGAAATTAAAACTTACTTTCACACAGAAATTCATACACGAATGTTCATGGAAGCTTTATTTGCAATAGTCCCAAATTGGAAACTACCCAAATGTATTTCAATAGGTGTATGGTTAAACAAACTGTGGTACATCCATACCGTAGAATACTACTCAACAATAAAATGGAATGAATTATTGATACACACAAGAGCTTGGATGGATCTCAAGGAAACTATGCTGAGTAAAAAAGGCCAATCTCAAAAGGATACATCCAGGGTGCACGGGTGGTTCAGTGGTAGAATGCTCCCCTTCCATGCGTGAGACCCGGGTTTGATTCCTGGACCATGCACCCTGCCCCACACCCCCCCCCAAAAAGGGATGCATACAATATGATTCCTTTGATATAACAATCATGAATAACATAATTATAGAGATAGAGAACAGATTAGTGGTTGCCAGAGTTTAGGAATGAGGGGAGGGGATGGGTGTGTCTATAAAAGGGTAGCAGGAGGGAGTCTAGCGGTAATGGTATAGTTAGGTATCTTGACTGGGGAAGCAGTTAAACAAAGCTACCCCTGTGATAAATTGCAGAGCACTATATGCACACACACACATACACAAATGGTGCATATATACGTGAGAAATAAGCTCTGAGGATTGTACCTATAAAATTTCTTTGTTTTGATATTATACTATAACTATGGGAGATAGTAACATTGGGGGAGGCTGGGTGACCAGACAGACCCCTAACTTTTCTTTTCAAGTTCCTGTGACTCTATAATTATTCCAAATTAGAAATTTTAAAAATGATTAAGAGATGCTACAGGCATGTGATGGGGGAGGCAAGGGATACCACATTGTCTCCAAAGCAAGAATTGCCCTGTGTCCTTCATGATTTTTCCCTATCCCACCAGGGATCTTGAAAGTGAAAACCCGTTTATAATTATCTTAGTCCAGAAAGTGCTTTATCTACCATCTCCCCACAAAAAGATATTTTTGCATGGCCTTAACATTGAATTTCTCAGGAAATAAAATGTCATGTTAACAGAGGGAAGATTATATACTTAGTTTTGTTGAGAACCTTGCAAGGTTGTTGATCATTTCAGAAACTCAAATTGCTTTTGGCCAGGCATCTCCTGAAATATGGTGTCTATGTAACATCCTTGGGTTGCTCTGCATTTACAGCTGCAAGTGTCCATGCAAATAGATACAGAGAAGATGTGAGACTCCTTTTAACAGACTTCAGACCAAATATAATGTTATTAAATAGGCAGAGATGAGTGAAATGCATGGGTCTCATTGTATTTCATTAATAAAGGTTATTTTAAGAAAATTTCATTTTTTTGTCATCTTATGATTTTTTAAGTTTTATAACACAATGGTGAAAAAAATATATGCTTGATATTTACACCTCAAAATTATTTGTTCATTTTAGGTTTGCCATCTATTTCAATTCTACTATGATACTTTCCCCAAAGGTCTCCCTCACTACCCCTTTATAGTGGTGCTGTCCAACAAAAATACGATGGAAGCTACAAATATAATTTAAAATTTTCTAGTAGCCACCTTAAAAAAGTAAACAGAAACAGGTGAAATTAATTTTAATATATTTTATTTGCCCCAATATATCAAAAATATTATCATTCAACATATAAGCAATGTAGGAAAAATATTAATGAAATATTTTACTTTTTTTGTACTCAATGTTTGAAATTAGGTGTATATTTTACATTGCAGTACAACTCAGGGCTAGCTACATTCCAAATGCTCAATAGCTACATATGGCTGATGGCTACTGTATTGGCACAGCTCTGTAGCTTTATATATTAATCTATATTAATCTATCCTCTCTTTCCTGTAACTTATCAAGACATATAGTCTATCAATCTTTAAAATACTAGATACTGAATATATGCAGGTAAATGAGGTACAGCTTCCAGATAAGAAAATTAGGAGTAATACTATCCTATCCTATGTCCAAACAAATGGAAATATTTCAAAATATGCTTATAATAAAACCCAGTATATTTGTGGGAATATTACATTTCCTCATCTTTTTCCACTTTGACATCTATAATTTGCTTTGGCATGTATTATCCATCCCTCAGTTAAATTTATTTCCCATTTTCTTTTATATATATAGCCTAATATAACTTAACCTAACTCCAGCTTTTCATTCTATTTAGTCCATCTATGAATTTATGCTTTCAGTTCTCTGAACTTTTCTAATTGAATGTCTTCCAAATCTCTTAGTTCTCAACTTAAAATTGATTCATTATAAATAAGAGCAAGCATCTTACGCATTCCATCTACTAGTGTAGTTGTGCTGAAACATTTACACCCTGACATAAGATTTTATTTTAAATTAGTTTACCTTTTGTTCTAGTTTGCTAGCTGCCGGAATGCAACACACCAGAGATGGACTGGCTTTAAATAAAAGGGGATTTATTTCATTAGTTCTTCAGAGGAAAGGCAGCTAACTTTCAACTGAGGTTCTTTCTTATGTGGGAAGGCTCAGGTAATCTCTGCTGGCCTTCTCTCCAGGACTCTTGGTTCCAACAACTTTCCCCTGGGCTGAGCTGTGAGTGCTGAGATGAGGTATGCTGAGCTGCTTGGGCTCTGCTACACTGTGTTCTCTCATTTAAGCACCAGCCAATTAAATTAAACATCATTCATTGCAGCAGGCATGCCTCCTAGCTGACTGCAGATGTAAACAGCAACAGATGAGGTTCATGTACCATTGACTCATGTCCCCAGTGACAGAACTAGGCACCTTCACCTGGCCAAGTTGACACCTGAACCTAACTACCACACCTTTATTTCAACTTTATATTATAGTTAAGACATTCAATTTTATTTTATAGAAATTATGAGTGTTAGTAAGTTATATCTTCTTTGTATTTTATTTCAGGATAGTAAAAGTGGTGTTGCCAAAGACCTTTGGGTCTTCTACTGAGCTAGATCATTTTTCTTATTTCATATAGAAACTAAGAGGAAGAGGAAAAAGAATTTACTTAGGGTAAAGATCCTAAGGGTTCCCCTTTAATTCTTAGTAACAGCTTAAATACATGAATTGAATCAGTACAGTCTATGTCAGGGGTTAGCAAACCATAGCCTGCAGACAAATTCACTACCACCCGTTTTTGTTAATAAAGTTTTATTGAAAGTCAGCCTTGGTCACTAACTTACGTTTCGTGTATGGCTACTTTTAGCTCTATAACAGCAGAACTGCGCAGTTGCAACAAAAGACTATGGCCTATAAACCTTAACATACTTGCTGTCTGGCTTTTTACAGAAAACATTTACTGACCCCTGGACTAGGTTATACTGCAGTAATCAGCAAGTCCCAAATCTCAGTGGTTTATGAAAGCCAACATTTCTTTCTTTCTTACACATGTCCATCATGGGTAGGCTACAGCTCTATTCCATTTTATATTCACTCTGGAAATCCAGGCTAATGGATTTAGTCCTGTATCTCAAACATGGTTAGTATGGGGGGCAGAAACAAAAGAGAAGGGCGAACCACGAACAGGCTCTTACAGTTTCAGTCTAGAGAAGTAGTACACATCATTTCTACTCATTGGTCAAAGTCGTTTGACCAAGTTTGACATCGAAAGGGTTGGGAAGTATAATCCTCCCAGGAAGGAGTATGGATATTTGTGAACAACAAGAGTCTGCCATATTGTTCACTGTCAAAGTAGGTTATAACATCTCTGTGAAAAAGAGCTATTATTTGCTATGTTGTATCCTAAATAAGGAACATTTCTTGTCCCCAGAGCAGGGGCTACTGGACACATATGCCCAACTTGTTTTCAAGTTGGTTAGGAATCAGGAACTGCTGTGTGCCGCCTAGTTCTCCAACTCTGTAAACAATAGTATCCAATGTGGTAATCTTATTGCTACATCACTGTATGTTGAATGTGTAGGGAAAAGATAACTTGTCTTTTTTGTTTACAACCCTCTGCATCTGAAGAACTGCACCTGGGCAGCAGCTCCTGAGGTGCTTCCACTGGACCTGATTGAGATGACAAGAACCTGGACTTCAGACTGATGCAGTCATGGAGACTTTGGGGGGAGGGTGTGAGTGCATTTTACATGCAGGAGGGGTGTGAATTTGTGCTGGTCTGAAAGGAAGTATGCCCCCTAGAAAAGCCATGTTTTAATCAAAATATCATTTCGTAAAGGTAGAATAATCTCTACTCAATGCTGTATGTTTGAAACTAATGAGATCATCTCCCTGGTTGATGTGATTTAGTTAAGAATGGTTGTTAAACTGGATTAGGGGATGACGTGTCTCCACCCATTTGAGTGGGTCTTGATTAGTTTCTGAAGTCCTATAAAAGAGGAAACATTTTGGAGAATGAGCGATTCAGAGAGAGTGACACTACGAAGCAGAGAGTCCATGAGCCAGCAACCTTTGGAGATGAAGAAGGAAAATACCTCTCGGGGAGCTTCATGAAACAGCAAGCCAGGAGAGTAAGCTAGCAGATGACGCCGTCTTCACCACGTGCCCTTCCAGATGAGAGAAGAACCCTGAACTTCATCGGCCTTCTTGAACCAAGGTATCTTTCCCCAGATGCCTTTGATTGGGCATTTCTATAGACTTGTTTTTAAGTGGACATTTTCTTGGCCTTAGAACTGTAAATCAGCAACTCATTAAATTCTCCCTTTTAAAAGCCATTCCGTTTCTGGTGTATTGCATTCCAGCAGCTAGCAAACCAGAACAGAATTGTTGTGGCCTGAGGAATGATTATGGTTGATCTCCAGAAAGATGACTTCCTTCAACTTCTCTGTTCCATTTATCAAGGTTTCAGGTTTATTTCTCTGCCTTTGACTTGTGACTTGCTTTGGACAAAAGAACATGGCAGAAGTAACACTGTGCCGGTAGGGTCTAGCCTTTAACAGAACCAGCAGCTTCCACGTTGATGGCCTCTTGGAAACCAGCTACCTTGAAAAAAGTGTAACTATCGTGAGACCACAATGCTTGTTCTAGTTCACTAGCTGCTGGAATGCAATATACCAGAAACGGAATGGCTTTTTAAAAGGGGAATTTAATAAGTTGCAAGTTTACAGTTCTAAGGCCGCGAAAATGTCTGAATTAAAACAAGTCTATAGAAATGTCCAATCTAAGGCATCCAGGGAAAGATATCTTGGTTCAAGGAGGCTGATGAAGTTCAGGGTTTCTTTCTCAAGTGAGAAGGCACATGGTGAACAGGGTCAGGGTTTCCTTCTTGACCGGAAGGGCACATGGCAAACACAGCATCATCTGCTAGTTTTCTCTCCTGGCTTCCCTTCATGAAGCTACCTGGGAGGCGTTTTCCTTCATTTCCAAAGATCGCTGGATAATGGACTCTCTGCTTCTCGTGGCTGTGTCGTTCTGCTCTCTCCGAATCTCTCATCCACCAAAATGTTTCCTCTTTTATAGGACTCCAGAAACTAATCAAGACCCACCCCAATGGGTGGGGACATGCCTCCACCTAATCCAGTTTAACAACCACTCTCGATTACATCTCATCTCCAGGGAGATGATCTAATTACAGTTTCGAATATACAATGCTGAATAGGGACTAGAAGAAACGGCTGCCTTTACAAAATGAGATTAGCATCAAAACATGGCTTTTCTAGGGTCCATACATCATTTCAAACTAGCACACTGCTGTAAGGAAGACTAAGCTAAGAACATGGAGACCAAAGGCCATATGAAGGAGCACCAGGGCACCTTGCAGCCCAGCCCAGCAGCCAGCTGAATGTAGCTGAATGGGAGACCATAGCCTCTGTCATGTGGAACAGAACACCCGACCAAGCATGGACTTAATTCCTGACCTACACAATCAGGAGAAGAATACATTGTTGTTTTGAGCCACTGAGTTTTAGGATGATTGGGTGGGTAGCAAGAGATAATTAACCACTCTCTGGATAGCCCAAGGCATTTGCCCTGCAGGAAAGCATATAGTTTTACCTTTGATAAAAAAAGATTATATATTCTTCCCTGGAAAATTTCTCTTAACAAAGACTCAGCTTCTTATTTTTCAGGACAGATTTTCCAACTTGTTAATAAAGACTCAAGACTCAAACATCACATTTCAACCATGTATTTCACATCACCCCCAAAGCTCCAACAAAAAGACCATAAAACAAGAACTGAGTCAACTTTCCAAGAAAACAGGTTTAAATGGCCTGAGGCACTTCTAATTATCATGATGTACAGGCAAACTGAAATTTGAAGGACCATAGGCCTCAGCAGGCTTCCAGGCCAAGATTGGACCCCAAACCAACACACCCATTCCAGCTGAACGAATAGAATCTACAGAAATAACTGCCAAGGATACACGGTGATTCAGTGGTAGAATGCTCACCTGCCATCCCAGAGACCTGGGTTTGATTTCCGGCCCAAGCACCAAAATAAAAGAAAGAACTTCCCAATTTATTTGTTCAGCCCTGTGAAATCCTTTTGACCACTCTATGGTTGTAACGAGTTACAGCTCACCCATGTGGATGTACTTATCTCATTGCTAGCCTGCCCAGAGGCTAGCGCAGAAGCCACAGCCCTATCAAGACCATCAAAAGCAAGTATTTCTGACTCTCCTGCAAATTACAAGACCCATTTAGGGCGGCAATAGCCTGAAAGGGAACCCTAAATTTTCACTGCCCTGTGGCAACGTCAGCCTGGAACGAGAAATGTTATCCATAATTAACTAAGACATGATCATGTTGGAATCTTCATGGAGAACTATTTTGAAAAGCAGGATAAATAATCTCACTACTAACCATATCAGCTGGGAAACCACTGAGCTAATAACCTTAACTGTACGATTCTTAGCAGTCTTTACCTTGCTTGCTAGGGTGGCTTAGTGCTTCCCACCAGGAAAGTGCTCCTTCCCACCTCTCACCTTCTCCATCTTGCTCCAGTGTCTCCCACAGGGTAGGTGAGCAGGTGTAATCCCTAGAAAGACATATTCATGGCCCAAAGAATGCATCGTTATGAATATGTGGATTTCTCTATCCACAGAGGGAAAAAAATGATGAGGAAAGCTGCCCTTCCATAATAAAACAGGGCTACATATCATGCAGGCAAAATCACAATCAAAAATATTTTTAAGGGGGTGTGTGGGTGGTTCAGTGGTGAATTGATCACCTGCCATGTAGAAGACCCAGGATTTCCAGCCCAGGCACACCCCACCCCACCTCCCCAAAATTTCAGGTTTCACTCAAATGGACAAATACTGTAATACCATAATGATGATTCTAAATAGTTTATGGGTCAGTAACTGTGATTTCTTTCAAATAAATGTTACTACTCCCTGTCAAATAACCTTAAAAAAAAAAAAAGGAAAACCTTTTGTATTGTAAATTTTCAAACAAATACAAGAGTAGACAGAATAGTATAATGAGCACAGGCACTCATCACCAAACTACAACACTTATCTACTCATGGCCAGTTTGGTTTCATCTACACCCTCCCCATCACCCTCCCGCTGTATCAGATGTATCTCTAAAAAATAAGATTATTTTAGAAACAGCCACAATACCTGTGCTGGTTTGAAAGGAAGTATGCCCCCTAAGAAAAGCCATGTTTTAATATAAATCCCATTTCATAAAGGTAGAATAATCTCCATTCAATACTGTATGTTTGAAACTGTAATGAGATCATCTCCCTGGATGATGTGATTTAGTCAGGAGTGGTTGTTAAACTGGATTAAGGGACCACATGTCTCCACCCATTTGGGTGGGTCTTGATTAGTTTCTAAAGTCCTATAAAAGAGGAAACATTTTGGAGAGAGAGATTCAGAGAGAGCAGAGAATGCTGCAGCACCACGAAGCAGAGAGTCCACCAGCCAGCGACCTTTGGAGATGAAGAAGGAAAATGCTCCCAGGGAGCTTCATGAAACAGGAAGCCAGGAGAGAAAGCTAGTAGATGATGCCGTGTTCGCCATGTGCCTTCTCACTTGAGAGAGAAACCCTGAACTTCATCGGCCTTCTTGAACCAAGGTATCTTTCCTTGGATGCCTTTGATTGGACATTTCTATAGACTTGTTTTAATTGGGACATTTTCTCGGTCTTAGAACTGTAAACTAGCAACTTATTAAATTCCCCTTTTAAAAAGCCATTCCGTTTCTGGTATATTGCATTCCAGCAGCTAGCAAACTAGAACAATACCACTCTACAATTGAAAAGTTAATAAACCCTCCTTAAAATAATAAAATATTCAGAGTGTTCATTTCTTCAATTGTCTCATTTTTTCCAAGCTTATTCAAATCAGGATGCAAATAAGTTTTACACTTTGCAATTGGTTGATGTATTTCTCAGGTCTCTTTTTAATCTACAGATTTTTCCTTATCCTTTTGATCTTGCAATTTTTAAAAATAAACTGGTTAAGAAATTTCAAATTAAATAGCCTTTTTGAAGTTTGCTAACTTATGATTATAAAATGTGCCTGTGGCAGAGCATCACAATGTCTCATCTGCCCTTCTTGTGTCTCACGGGCCCTCCTCCTTTACTGACCACGAGATGAGTTTTGAAAATCTGAGTTTCTACTAAAGGGTAAAGAAAAGTTTCTATTTCAATGGGTTAAAGTATTGGAGTGTGATGGGCCCAGCCTCTGGCTGGCAAGCACGCCCGTCCTTCCTGCAGTACAGGTGTTTCAAATACCAAGGTCTTGTTTTTAAATTCAGAATCTGTGATGATGTTCCCATAAAAGGTTACTGCCAGCTTGTAGCCTAGGGCCTTGAACTTTCCCTTAGAGCAGCCCTTTTGTCCCTGCAGTCTCCCTAAAACAACCAACCACCGTTTATTAAGGATACAGCAAATACACATCTCAGTTCACACATTTAAATGTCAAGAAATGAAACTTTAACTTTCCTATACCTTAAGTTCTACTATCTCTATAGTATGGCAAAAACCAATCTTAGAAAGTTTAGGAACCCTGCCTCTTTCCCCAGAATGGCTTCTAAAAGTGCTGCACCTCTTCCCTGGCTTCACTGGGATGTGCTGCTCCCTGGCTGGTCTTCAGTCACTGTCCATGCCTCACCACCCAACCTTCCCTTGCTCCCAATCATATGACCTCGTGGGCCTACAAGCTCTTTCTCGCCTACTTCTATGCCCTTCTCAGGTTCCTGAGGATCATTCAACCTCTCCAGTGCCATGCAAAGTCATAGGGACTTGAAATTGCTGACTAAGGCCTTGCCTACCTAGCTTTTCAAACTGTCTTGTGCATCAGAATTATTGGGAAGGCTTGTTAAAATAGAGTGCTGGAACTGTTATTAAAAAAGTTGAAAAAGTGATCAGAATTCAACTGGAGATATGAATGAAGCTGATCTGGATAGGATTAAGGTAAATCAGAATACAGGGTAAAGGATGATATGGTCAATATTTTAAAACTTTAATTTCTGTATGAGACCAAAGGGAGAGATGTTTATTTAGTGCAAAATTTATATTTTGGGTAGTGCATTACCTAATTTAACGTGTATGGTCAGTTTACTTGAATACCATAATTGCATAGAATCTTAAATAGGGCGTGAGATCTTGCTGGTTTGTACAGATTAGTGTGATGCCCCGATATATCCCAGAGTAATTTGAACAGAGAATAAAAAAGTATTTGCAAAGTCCCCTTGGGAGACTGGGGAGAAAGGAGGAAATATTCAACTTCCCCATCTGCGGAATTCCTAATATTCTCACTAGCAGTAGGGACAACCAATTCAATAGACTGAGCCTTCGATCTTGGGTTTTGCGCCTTTGAAACTTATTCTTGCAAAGGAGAAGCTAAGCCTACTTATAATTATGTCTAAGAATCACTCCCAGAGGACCTCTTTTGTTGTTCAGAGGTGGCCTCTCTCTCTAAGCTAATGTCGCAGGTAAACTCACTACCCCCCCTCCCTATGTGGGACATGACTCCCAGGGGGGTGTAAATCTCCTTGGCAATGTGGGAAGACTCCTAGATGAGCTGGAACCCAGCATCACGGGATTGAGAAAACCTTCTTGACCAAAAGGGGGGAGAGGGAAAGGAGACAAAATAAAATTTCAGTGGCTGAGAGATTTCAAACAGAGTGGAGAAGTTATCCTGGAGATTATTCTTATGCATTGCATGGATATCCGTTTTTAGTGGAGTGGCTAGTGGGAAGCATTTGAAACTGCTAACCTGTGTTCCAGTAGCCTTGATTCTTGCAGATAAGTGTATAACTATATAGCTTTTACAATGTGACCCTGTGATTGCGCAAAACTTGTATCTGATGCTCCTTTTATCCAGGGTGTGGACAGATGAGTAAAAAAATAAGGATAAAAAGTAAATAATCAGGGTGGATAAATGGAAAAAAAATGGGTAGATTGAAATACTAGTGTTCAATGAGAAGGATGGGTAAAGGGTATGGGATATATGAGGGTTTTTTTCTTTTTATTACTTTTTCTGGAGTGATGGAAATGTTCTAAAAATGATCATGGTGATGAATACACAACTATGTGTTGCTATTGAGATTCGCTGATTGTATACCATGTATGGACTATATGTGTGTGAAGATTTCTCAATAAAAATATTTTTAGAAAGAAAAGAAAACAGTGCTGGGGCCTGCTCCCCAAATTTCTGATTAACTGGGTCTGGGATGGAGTCTGAGAATTTGCATTTCAAACAAGCAAGTGACACTAATGCTATTGGTCAGAGGACCAGACTTAGGGACTCATGGCCTAGATTTACTACGCAGCCATTTATTCTCTGGATTTTATCCCTCTGCAGGGTTCTAGTCAGAAAGCAGGGCATCCACCTGCACTCAATTACCCAAACAAATTGGAAGTTCTATTATTTACTACCATTCATTTCTTATCCCCTCAACCCCGCCCAGTGGGAGAGCCAGGAGGCAGAGCTCACCTTTTGTCAAAGACCCATAATACCCTCAATATATATACGTTCTTCTTCAACTCTCCTCCTCTGCCACCCAGAGAATCTTTATCTAGACCAGGGTTCAACAGACCAGACAGTAAATATCTTAGTCTTTGTATGTGATACAGTTTCTGTTGCAACTATTTAATGTTGCCATTGTAGTTCAAAAGCAGCCATAACAATATATATGGATGATGATCATGGCTGTGTTCCAATAAAACATCATTTATAGACCCTGAGATCTGAATTTCATGTAATCTTCATGTATTATAAAAAATATTCTTATTTTTATTTTTTCAATCATGTAAACATATGAATATCATTCTTAGTTCACAGGCTTTTCAAAAAAATGCAGCAGGTATTCCTTAAAAAATAACAAGTATTGGAGAGGATGCAGAGAAATAGAAACATTCATTCACTGTTAGTTGGGCAGGCACTATAGAAAACAGTTTGGTGGGTCCTCAGAAAGTTAAGTATAGAATTACCGTATGACCTGGCATTCCACTACCAGGTATATACTCAAAAAAACAGAAAGCAGGGACTCAAACAGATATTTGCCACTGATTTTCATAGTGGCATTATTCACAATTGTCAAAAGATGGAAGCAACCCAAGTGTCAATCAAGTAATGAATGGATAACCAAAATGTGGGATATACATACAATGGAATATTATTCATCTATTAAAAGGAATAAAGTTCTGATACATGCATCAGTGAACCCTGAAAACATCATGTTGAGTGAAATAAGCCAGATGCCAAAGGTCAAATATTGTATGATCTCACTGCCATGAAATAATTAGAATAAGCAAATTCCTAGAGTCAAAAACCTGAATAAAGTTTTCCAGGGACCAGGGTGGGGTAGGGAATTAGAAGTTAAAGTTTAATTGATACAGAGATTGTTTGGGATGGTGGAAAAGTTTTGGTAATGGAGAATGGTGAGGGTAGTACAACATTGTAAATGTAATTAACAGCATTCAGTGATTTATCTGAATGTGGTTAAAGGATGAAATTTCAACTTGTATATATTTTACTAAAATAAAAATAAAACAAAACAGGCAGCAGGCTCTCTTTGGCCCGTGGGAAAGAGTTGGCCTACTAACTGTAGTTTGCTGATCACTGCCTTAGATTAGAACCTCTGCACAACTTTTCCAAATTTGAAATCTGTTTTTCTGGGGGAATGGGACATTCTGGAAAGTTATAAATACATGGGATGTCTCCTCATCAGTTTAAGACAAGAAGTCACCTTAAATGCTGGGTGAGTTTGTCTAGACCCAGGAAGGCTAAATTCCCACTTATTTCAAAGACCATTACATGATTACTACAGTTGAGGTGAGACCTTGGGAGAATTATGAAGACAAAAAATAAATGATCATGCTCTACATTCTACAGCCTGATATTTTATGCTGATAAAGTACTGAAAATATCCAATTTCTCCAAATAACTTACCTATGTGAAAAAGACACATAATATTTGGTCTAAAAATGCTTGATAGGTTAGCAACTTAGCATAACAAATGTTTAGTAATGAATGAATGTCTTCTTTTTAGAACACTGGTTCTCAATCTTGGCTGCATATTAGTATCATCTGGAAAGCTTTGAAAACTCCAAATGCCTAAGATGCATCCCCATCAATTAAATCAGAATCTCTGGGAATGGGAATCCCCAGATTATTCAAACATGCATCCAAGGTTGAGAACCAATGTTTTACTATAATACTCAAGATTTTTGCTTCTTTGTTTAAGTGCACTATTTCATGCCCAGTGCCAAAGCCACAATTTGCAACACTGGCATAATCCTGCATAGCCCAAATCCCAAGTAGGTTTGGCTCCTTTGAATTATAGACATCTCACCTTTCTTTTCATCTGTATGCCAGGGCCAGTTGGATTACAGGTGGGCCTCTGGATTCCATATTGTAACCTTGGCAACAAAGAAGGCTGCAGGTACAAATCAATTTAAAAAATAGTAAAAGACTTAAGCAGACATTTCACAAAAGAAAATATATGAATAAACATATGCAAAATTTCTTCATATCATTAGTCATCTATCAGGGAAATGCATATAAAAATCATGATGAAATACAACTTCACCTCCATACCAAACGACAAATATTGCCAGGGATAGAAGTAATCCTCTCATACACTGCAGGTAAGAGGATAAAATGGTATGGCCCTTAATTTGTTTAGCAGTATCTTATAAAGTTCAGCATTAACTTATCTAACGACCCTACAATTCTGCTCCTAGGAAATAAAAACATATGCCCACCAGAAATGTTCAAGAATGGTCATTGTAGCCTTATTCATAAGAGTTCAAAATTAGAAACAACCCTAATGTCCATCAACAGGAGAACAGATAAATAAATTATGCTATATCCATACAGTGGAATACTACTCAGCAATAGAAAGGAACAAATAATTGGTGCAAACAATATAGACGAATTTCAAAAACATTATATTGAGTGAGAAGAGCAAGACACAGAACACATATTCTATGATTCCTTTGATGAGGTTCATGGAGAGACAAAGCTAACCTTTGAAGCTAGAAATCAAAGCAGTGGTTATCAGGGAGGGGAGGAGGGGAGGCACACAGGGATTGCCTGGAAAGGGGTAGCAGCACGAAGAACTGTATGTAGTGATAGAAATGTTCTATCACTTCATGGGATTGGTGGTTAACTGGTGAACACAATTGTCAAAATGCGAAATTGCACACTTAAGGTCTATACTTTTTATTGTATGTAAATTATATCTGGATTTAAAATTCATAATAAAAATTTAAAATCATATAAGAAGAAGGGTGGAGGCCTTATGACCGCACATCACTTATCCTCTCTCCAGGAGGCTTCTCTGCTTTGGCTGAGGTGAGAATGGACACAGGCTCTGAAGAGCTCCCTCACCACAACGTTTCAGAGCTTCCACTCTACAATCCTATTTCTCATTCTATTGTTCTTAAACCACTCTCACATAAGATACACTTCTGTCAGTCAGTGTATTCATTTACTGATGTTGCTGGAATGCCATATACCAGAAATGGAACAGCTTTTAAAAGGGGAATTTAGTGAGTTGCTAGTTCATACTTCTAAGCCCCTGAAAAATGTCCAAATTAATGCACCAACAAGAGGTTACCTTTACCCAATAAAGACTGATGCTGCCTGAACTCCTCTGTCAGCTGGGAGGGCACATGGCTGGCTTCTGCTGGACCAATGCTCCTGGGCTTCATTGCTTACAGCCTGTGTTTCCTGTGATTTCCTCTCTGAGCATCTGTGGGCCTTCACTTAGCTCCTCCAGGACACAACTCTGGGCTCTGGCCTGCTTAGTATCTCATCAGAAGGCACATGGTGACATCTGTTTGGCTCTTCCCATGT
This sequence comes from Myrmecophaga tridactyla, assembly GCA_004026745.1. Lineage (NCBI taxonomy): Eukaryota > Metazoa > Chordata > Mammalia > Pilosa > Myrmecophagidae > Myrmecophaga > Myrmecophaga tridactyla. The sequence continues at coordinate 29,139 of PVIY010011214.1, read as the reverse complement.
CTACGCATCTGCTCTCACTGTCTGCACTTCAAGCATCACCAAATATCCGTGTCTCTGTCGGCTCTGAAGCAGCTGTCCCCCAAGTGTCTGCATCTGAGATTTCTTCAAAATGTTTCCCTTTTTAAATGACTCCAGTAAACTAATGAAGACTCACCTAGAATGAGTGGAGCACATCTCCATCTAATCAAAAGGCCATACCCACAATTGGAAGTGTCACATCTTTGTGAAGTTAATCTAAACAAACATTTCCACCCTACAGTATTGAAACGGTTGACTCCATAAGGTTGGATCAGGATTAAAACATGTTGCTCTAGTTTGCTAGCTGCCAGAATGCAATATACCAGGAACTAAATGGCTTTTTAAAAAAGGAAATTTAATAAGTTGCAAGTTTACAGTTCTAAGGCAGAGAAAATGTCTGAATTAAAACAAGTCTATAGAAATGTTCAATCAAAGGCATCCAGGGAAAGATACCTTGGTTCGAGACGGCCGATGAAGTTCAGGGTTTCTCTACAAGCGAGAAGGCACATGGTGAACATAATCAGGGTTTCTCTCTCAACTGGAAGGGCACATGGTGAACACGGCATCATCTGCTAGCTTTCTCTCCTGGCTTCCGGTTTCATAAAGTTCCCCTGGGGGTGTTTTCCTTCTTCATCTCCAAAGGTCGCTGACTGGTGGGCTCTCTGCTTCGTGGTGATGCAGCATTCTCTGCTGTCTCTGACTCTCTTAGCTTCTCTCTTGCATTCTGTTTTATAGGATTCCAGTAAACTAATCAAGACCCACCTGAATGGGTGGAGATACATCTCCATCTAATCCAGTTTAACAACCACTCTTGATTAAATCACATCTCCAGGGATATGATCTAATTGCAGTTTCAAACATACAATACTGAATACGAATTAGAAGAAACAGCTACCTTGATAAAATGGGATTAGGATTAAAACATGGCTTTTCTAGGGTACATACATCCTTTCAAACCAGCACACATATCTTTTCTGGGGTACCTAACAGTTTCTCATGTACAGTCAGGTATTAGTTTATCTAACACTGTATTCATTTATCCATTGCTATAGAACAAATTACCCCACAATTCAGTTGCATTAAAACAATAATCATTTATTATCTTTTATGGGTTCTTTTTTCTTTAGAAACACCAAGTTAGCCTAACCATAGGTATATTTAAATAAAGTATTCAAGAACCACCAACAATGGATATCTTAGTTAGCCTAACCATAGGCATATTTAAGGTATTCATATAATCATTGTAAAGCCTGTAAGTAAGTTTCATAAATCAATTTAAAATTAAGGCAACAAGGAAAAAATCTATATCTGTGGGTCAGAATTTCAGACAGGGCACAGCCACGATGGCTTATCCCTGCTCCACAATGTCTGGGTCTCAGCTAAAAGACTTGATAATTGAGGTCTGGAGTCATCTGAAGCCTCGTTCACCCTATCTGGTGATTGATTCACTTAAAACCTTATCTGGGATTGTTGGCTAGAAAACTTACACGTGGCCTCTGCAAATGGCTTGGACTTCCTTATAACAGAGCAACTGGGTTCCGAACATAAGCACCAAGAGAGAAATGGAACCTGTTCCTTTTTATGCCTCCCCCATGGATGTCACATGGCATTTCCCTTGCCATTCTCTGTTGGTCAGGACACTCAAAAGTATGACCCAGATTCAAGGGGTGGAAACACAGACCCCACCCCAGATTGGGAAGAGCGGCAATAACATTGCAAGAGGAGCATATGAGAAAATATACTGATGCAGGCATTTTTTGAGGACACAATCTACTACAGATTCACATTTTCATATGACAGAAAACCCAACCTGGCTGGCTTAAACAAAGAGGGAATCTATTGGCTCAGTTACCTGAAAACTCCAGGATTAGGACCAACTCCAGAAAGGTTTGATTCTCAAGCTGTGTCACCAGAACCTAGTTTCTCTTCTTCATCTCTGGGTTCAATTTCTTCTGAGCTGGATTGAGTCTCAAACAGATTCTCCCCTCACGGAGGCAAGAGGATGCTGCAGCTCCATCCGCATATCCTCTCTAATAGAAGAGAAGTCTGTTTCTCTAATAGTTTACACAAACATCCTAGAAATTGAATATTTTTTGGCTCTAATAGTCCTGACTTGGTTTTTATGCTCAAGGCCTGATTTACTATCCGCTGTTGGAGCTAGGGATGAGGTCAGCATCACCATAAATGATGTGTCTTCCTGTGTTAGTTAGATTCAGTTGTCAACTTGGCCAGGTGAGCATACCTAGTCTTGTTGCTGCGGACATAAGCCAATGGTACGTGAACCTCATTTGTTGCTAATTACATCTGCAGTCAGCTAGGAGGCGTGTCTGCTGCAATGAGTGATGTTTGACTTAATTGGCTGGTGCTTAAATGAGAGAACACAACGTAGCACAGCCTAAGCAGCTTGGCATTCCTCATCTCAGCACTTGCAGCTCAGCCCAGGCCTTTGGAGATGGAGAAAGAAGTCACCCCAGGGAAAGTTGTTGGAACCCAGGGGCCTGGAGAGAAGACCAGCAGAGACCATCCTGTGCCTTCCACGTAAGAAAGAACCTCAGTGGAAAGTTAGCTGCCTTTCCTCTGAATAACCAACAAAATAAATCCCCTTTTATTAAAAGCCAATCCATCTCTGGTGTGTTGCATTCCGGCAGCTAGCAAACTAGAACACTTCCCTAACAGAGATTAATTCAGCTACCAGACAGAAAGCCTGATTTTACATCAGGGTTTATTTTTCTCACATCACACAATGTCTGAATTGTGATGGGTACTGGTTTGATCCAGTGGTTCAAGAATTTAGGGTTGGTTGGTATAGCTGGGATTCCCTTGGTCTTCCACTTTTTCTCACAAAGTGGATGCTCCAGTTCTGGTTATCAAGTCTGCATTTAAAACAGGAAGAAGCACAGAAGATTTGGTACATGCCACATGTGTCTTGTTTAGCAAGAAAGCAAAAGTTTTCCCAGAAACTTCAACCAGACTTTACTGATTTCTCTTTTGTATCCCATGGCCACGACTGGCCACAAAACAGTTGGGAAAATGAGTACAGATGAGGCAGGAGAGGGGGAAAAGGGTTGGGAATAATAGGTTTTAGGTTACCTGACCCACCATCTACCACATAAATCTCTGGAGGCAAATATGTGTCAACTTCATCTGAACCACGTGGCTGAAAGTAGGAACAGATGTCTTTTCCATAGCAATACTGGACTAATGTTCTAATACTGAACATTAGAGGAGCAAAGAGAAGCTAGATGGCAAACATCAGAGATCACCTCTACTCCAATGTCCTTTCTTTTATTCTGCAAGCTTTTTTTTCCTTTGGGAAGCTCAGAAGAAACCCTAGTGATCTCTTACTGAATACAGCTAAATTCTGCAGAAATTTAAGTCATTTTCTTATTGGATCTCTCTTCTACATTTGACACTGATTATTCTCTCCTTTCTGTAACTCCCTACTTCTTTGTTAAAACTCTATTTTCCTTGCTGTGTGACGCTGTGCTCTCCTGGTTGTCCTTACACCTCTCTAACCATGTCGTTTGTGAATTAAAAAGGCCCCTTTTCTTCTCTGTGCTCCACATTTGTGGACCTGACCGCAGGGAACATCGTTCTCATTCTGTCTGTTCCCTGCTCTTTATCTTGTTTCTTAAATTGATCTCTCAGTCTGGGTACTTTCATTCTCATTTCTTTAATAAGGAAATCTAAGTTTGCTAATCTTCTGAGTAGAGGTTTGGCCCATTCTCATAACCTTGTTACATGGAGTGCCCCCTTTCTGTAAACATCTCAATAGATTTTGCTTTCCCTTGAACTTATTTTATAATATGAAAATGTATATTTTGCTTTCTTTTTGTTTGCACTTTCTTGTTGTCTTTTTCTAAAGGTTATGTTTAATGTTTCTGCTCATTCATTCATTACACACATTTGGGCCCTCTTGATTCATCATGTTCATTAGTTTAAATACCAGTGGTATTTCTAGACTTTGGCCTACTACTGAAAGTACTGGATGCCCTGATATACTTCATGAAAGTGCTATTGAGAGGCTGTACTATGGTGACTGCAATGGATAGGTTTCTTTGGTTGTTAGCAATCAAAACCAGCTCCGGCTAACTTAAGAAAAAAAATGATATGCACTAGCTCACTGGAGAAAGGGAACAGCTGTAAACCAAACCCACTGTGCTGGTTTGAAAGGATGTATGTCCCCTAGAAAAGCCATGTTTTAATCTAAATCTCATTTCATACAGGCAGAATAATCCCTATTCAATACTGTATGTTTGACTGTAATCAGATCATCTCCCTGGAGATATGATTTAATCAAGAGTGGTTGTTAAACTGGATTAGGTGCCGACATGTCTCCACCCATTTGGGTGGGTATTGATAAATTTCTGGAGTCCTATAAAAGAGGAAACATTTGGGAGAATGGAGGAGATTCGGAGAGAGCAGAGAATGCTGCAGCACCATGAAGCAGAGAGTCCACGAGCCAGCGACCTTTAGAGATGAACAAGGAAAACACCTCCCAGGGAGCTTCATGAAACTGTATATGCCAGGAGAGAAAGCTAGCAGATGACGCTGTGCTCACCATGTGCCCTTCCAGCTGAGAGAGAAACTGTGACTGTGTTCACCATGTGCTTTCTCACTTGAGAGAGAAACCCTGAACTTCATCAACCTTCCTGAACCAAGGTATCTTTCCCTGAATGCCTTAGATTGGATATTTCCAAAGACTTGTTTTAATTCGGACATTTTCTCAGCCTTAGAACTGTAAACTAGCAACTTATTAAATTCCCCTTTTTAAAAGCCATTCCATTTCTGGTATATTGCATTCCAGCAGCTAGCAAACTAGAACGCCCGCCATCACCCACAAAGGAATATTCAAATTCATTAAGCATAGCATAAAATGCCCTTCATTGCTTTCACCTGAACTAGACACTCTAGGCACCAAGAATTCAGTGAGAAACATGATGGACATGATCCCTGTTTTAAGACATGTACATCTAGCATTGATATGGATCTAAGCCCTTCTCAACAGCTTCTTTTATTGTGACTTTCCAATATGCACCCTAAATACTCTGGGGCTATGTGCTTTCTTATTGCATCAAGTCCTTTAATGCGCCTAAAACTTTGCTTATGCTATTCTTTCTGCCTGTAATGCCCTTTCTCACATCTTCACTTGGTGACCTTCTACTAAGTCTTCAAAACTCAGCCAAAATGCCACCTCTATTGGGAGATCAATAAATGACTCTTCCTTTTTCCCTCCTGAGTTCAGAACTATTTGAAATGTAGACAGGGGAGCTGCCTGGTGGAGAGCAAGTGTCATCTTTATTATTAATAAAGCCTATGTTGGAAAATGTGGCTTATGTCTGGGGCCAAATGAACTTCATTAATATTTGACTCTAGAGTTAGGGAAACTTATTTTTTAAATGTTTAAAAATTTATTTTATCTATTAAGATTTTTTAAGTCTTCATTTAATATTTTGTAATACAGATATTCGAAGATCTTTCTTTCTTTTGATGCTTAATTTGTAAGCTGCCATAGCTATATATTAAAAAAAAAAAGGTGCTTACAATGATAAGTAGATTTATGACTACATATCAAAACCTGATTTCTTAGTGTAGGGAAATATCTCATAAAACTTGTAATGGGAGGCGTTTTCCTAGATCTTACACCCAAAGCACGAGCATTGAAGAAAGAAATAGACAAATGAGAACTCCTCAAAATTAAACACTTTTGTGCATCAAAGAATGTTGTCAAGGAAGTAAAAAAGGCAGTCTACACAATGGGAGACAATATTTGGAATGACATATCAGATAAGGGTCTAGTATCCAGAATATATAAAGAGATTGTTCAATTCAACAACAAAAAGACAGGCAACCTAATTACAAAATGGGCAAAGACATGAACTGACACTTCTTAAAAGAAGAAATACAAATGGCCAAAAGGCACATGAAAAGATGCTCGACTTCCCTGGCTATTAGGGAAATGCAAATCAAAACCACAATGAGATAACATCTCACACCCACAAGAATGACCATTATCTATAAAATAGAAAACGACAAGTGCTGGAGAGGATGTGGAGAAAGCAGCACATTTATCCACTGTTGCCTTATCCAACAGTATCCACTGTTGGTGGGAATGTCAAATGGTACAACAGCTGTGAAACGCAGTTTGGTGGATCCTCAGGAAGCTAAGAATAGAATTGCCATATGACCCAGCAATACCATTGTTAGGTATCTACTCAGAGGACATGAGGGTATGGACACAAACAGACATTTGCACACCAATGTTTATAGCAGTATATTTACAATTACCAAGAGATGGAAACAGTCCGAATGTCCATCACAGAAGAGTGGCTAAACAAGCTGTGGTATATACATACGATGGAATATTATGTAGCTGTAAGACAGAATAAAGTCATGAAGCATGTAACAACATAGATGGACCTTGAGGACATTATGCTGAAGAAGACTAGCCAGAAAAAAAAGGATGAATACTGAATGGTCTCACTGATATGAACTAACATTAGTTAGTTAGTTATGAATGAACTTTGAGAATTGAAGTTAAGAACAGAGGTCATTAGGAGATGGAAATAGGGCAGAGATTGAGTAACTGGAGCTGAAGGGATACAGATTATGCAACAGGACTGATTGTAAAAATTCAGAAATGGATAGCACAATACTACCTGATTGTAGCACAATAATAAAAGTACACTGAATGAAGCTAAATGTGAGAATGATAGAGGGAAGAGGGCTGGGGGCACATATGAAACCAGAAGGAAAGATAGACGATGAAGACTGAGATGGTATAATCTAGGAATGCCTGGACGATGATAGGGACTAAATGTACAAATTAAAAAATGTTTCACATGAGGAAGAACAAAGGAATGTCAATATTGGAGGGTGTTGAAAATGGATGGTCATTCACACTTTAAAACTTCAACTTCTGTGTGAAACTAAAGCAAAAAATGTTTATTTGGTACAAAATTTATATTTTGACTAGTGCATTTCCTAATATAACTTATATGGACAGGTTAATTGAACACCATAAGTACATGGAACCTTGAATAGGGCATGAGATTTTGTAGGTTTGTCCGGTGTGATGCCCCAATAAATCCCAGAGTGATTTGAACAGTGAGTAAAGAAGTATTTGCAAAGTCCCCTTGGGGGGAAGGGCGTGAAAGGAGGGGAAATTCAACTCCCCCATTTGGAGAATTCCTGATAGTCTCGCAAGCAGTGGGGACAACCAAATCAATAGGCCGAGCCCGCAATCTCAGGGTTTGTTCCCATGAAACGTATCCCCACAAAAGATAGGCCAACTTCTGGAAGATGGCTGGCTAGAGCAGGTTGAGATTAGCCCTGCTCCATGGAAAAGTTAGAGAAGGGACAGGAGGGCAACTGAGACAGCAATTCGGGAGTGCAGCTGAATGGGAGAGACTTCTGCACCACATGTGGCAGCCCTGGTTGCAGAGGCCGAGGAACTAAGAGGCAGAAAGCTGGAGCCTGGTGCAGAGGTGTGGAGCAGGAGAGCCTGTGGGAGTACACAGATGGGTACACGGGACTAGAAAGTAAGCCAGGCCACACTCCTTGGATGCGCTACCCTCACAGGTGCAGCCCCATGACCGGCAACTCACCCCACACCCCACACACCTGAATCCCCTCACCCACTCCCATTCCCCATGCTCCAGGTGCCCCCACCCC
>PVIY010011214.1:0-21347 GCA_004026745.1 Myrmecophaga tridactyla | reverse complement strand
AGACCCCCAATCACGTCATTCAGCTCTGGGAACTGCATGTTACAGCAGTCCTAGAACTGTGCATGTGCACAGCCCTCAGCCTCACTTCCCAGCTCTGAGAAAGTGCTGACCTTTCCAACCAGTTCACATCTGGCCCCAATCCAGAAGGCATAATGCCAACCTGATGCCACAGCTCTACACATACACTCAAAGGGCCCCATGCCTTAGACCAATGCACACCAGGGTTATGTCCCCCAGACCAGTGCACCTACACAGCTACATCCTCCCTGGCCGCTGGGTGCCCATGTTCACAAGCAGCAGTGTAACATCCCCAGCCTGCACCCATACCTGCCCTGAAACAAATCACCACACTGAGTGCCCAACCTTATGCCCTGCTCCCTGCTGTATAGCCATCCCACAAACACAAGGCCTTACACTGCTGAAAAATATCAACACCCAAAGGAAATCAATCAAGATATCTACATGTGATGAAAACAGCAGAAAATCACTAAGCATATCACAATGCAGACAGATACAGCCCTGTCTAATGACCAAATTAAAATACCTGAAGAGACACAGACATTGGAACAACTAATGAAAGATGTTCATACAACTCTACTTAATACAATAAGCAGGACAGCAAATGACATAAAGGAGATCAAGAAGACAGTAGAAGAGCACAAAGAAGAATTTGAAAGAATAAACTGGAAAATAGCAGAAATCACAGAAATTAAAGACTCTGTTGACCAAATAAAAAACATACTAGAGGTATACAACACCAGATTTGAAGAGACAGAAGAAAGAATAAGTGATATAGAAGACGGGATAATTGAATTTGAAGACTCAAAATAACAAATGGCAAAAAAGATGGAAAAAATTGAATGGGAACTCAGGAAAATGATAGACAAAACAAAGCGCACAAATACAAGAATCATTGGTGTCCCAGAAGGAGAAGAGAGGAGTAAAGGGCTAGGAAGAGTAGTTGAGGATATAATGTGGGAAAACTTCCCAATCCTCATAAAGGACATAAATATACAAGTCAAAGAAACCCAAAGAACTCCCAACAGAATAAATGAAAATAAATATGCCTTCCCCAAGGCACATACTCATCAGTCTGTCAAATGTTGAAGACAAGCAGAAAATCCTGAAAGTGGCCAGAGAAATACAATTTACTACATACAAGGAAAATAAAATAAGACTGAGTTCAGACTACCCATCTAGCACCCCGAGGGCAAGAAGGCAGTGGTAAGATATATTCAAGATCCTAAAAGAGAAAGAGTTCCAGCCAAGAATTCTGTACCCAGCCAAATTGTCCTTTAAAATTGAGGGAGAGATTAAAGCTTTCACAGATGAAGAAGTTCTGAAAGAATTTGTCAACAAGAGACCGGCCCTACAAGAAATACTAAAAGGAATTCTGCCAGCTGAAAAAAAAGGACAGGAGAGGGAGGTTTGGAGGAAGGCACAGAATTGAAGAGTACCACTAAGGGTAATTTAAAGAATATGAAGAGAAAGAGGGAAAAGAATATATAGATCTGACAAATAAAATTAAAAAGATAAGATGGTGGAATTAAGAAATGCCTTTTTCAGTAATAACTTTGAATGTTAATGGACTAAACTTACCAATTAAAAGATACATATTGACAGAATGGATTAAGAAACATGATCCAGCTATATGCTGCTTACAAGAGACTCATCTTAGACACAAGGATACAAAAAGATTGAAAGTGAAAGGATGAAAAAAGATCATCCATGCAAGTTGTAATCAAAAGAAAGCAGGAGTAGCTATACTAATATCAGCCAAAATAGACTTTAAATGCAAAGACATCATAAGAGACAAAGAAGGACACTACATACTAATTAAAGGGTCAAAGAAGGACACTACATACTAATTAAAGGGTCAATTCACCAAGAAGATATAACAATCATAAATGTATATGCTCCCAATCAAGGAGCTCCAAAGTACATGAGGCAGACATTGGCAAAACCGAAGGAAGCAATAGATGTTTCAACAATGATAGTAGGGGGACTTCAATACACCACTCTCTATAGATAGAACAACCAGACAGAAGATCAACAAGGAAATAGAGAAGTTAAATAACTTGATAAATGAATTAGACCTAACAGATGTATATAGGTCATTGCACCCCAAAGCACAAGGTTATACATTCTTCTCTAGTGCTCATGGAACATTCTCCAGGATAGATCATACGCTGGGGCACAAAACAGGTCTTTATAAATTTTAAAATGTTGAAATTTTTCAAAGTACTTTCTCTGATCACAATAGGATGAAGCTGGATCTCAATAACTACCAAAGAGTGAGAACATTCACAAATATATGGAGATTAAATAACACACTCTTAAACAACCAATGGGTCAAAGAAGAAATTGCTAGAGAAATCAGGAGCTATCTGGAGATGAATGAAAATGAGAATACAACTTATTAGAACTTATGGGATGCAGCAAAGGCTGTGCTGAGAGGGAAATTTATTGCCTTAAATGCCTATATTAAAAAACAAGAAAGAGCAAAAGTTGAGGACTTAACAACAAACCTGGAGGAACTTGAGAAAGAACAGCAAACTTACCTCAAAGCAAATAAGAGAAGAGAAATAACAAAGATTAAAGCAGAAATAAATGAATGGGAGAACAAAAGAACAATGGAAAGAATCAATAAAACCAAAAGTTGGTTCTTTGAGAAAATCAATAAAATTGATGGTACACTAGGAAGACCGACAAACAAAAAAGGAGAGAGATGCAAATAAACAAAATCAGAAATGAGAAGGGGTGCAGTACCACAGTCCCTGAAAAAGTAAAAGAAATCATAAGAGGATACTGTGAACAACTATACACCAACAAACTAGACAACTTAGATGAAATGGGCAAATTCCTGGAGACACAAAACAAGCTACACTGACTCAGGTAGCAATAGAAGATCTCAAGAAAGCAAGCACAATTAAAGAGATTCAACTACTCATCAAAAATCTTCCTACAAAGAAAAGCCCAGGGCCAGACAGCTTCACAGGGGAATTTTATCAAACTTTCCAGAAAGAACTAACACCAATCCTGCTCAACTTTTCAAAAAAAATTGAGGAGAAAGGAACTCTACCTAACTCATTTTTTGAAGCTAGTATCATTTTAATACCAAAACTAGGTAAAGGTGCTATAAGAAAGGAAAACTACAGGCCAATCTCCCTAATGAACATAGATGCAAAATTTCTCAATAAAATACTAGCAAATCGACTTCAACAACACACTAAAATAATTATACACTGTGATCAAGTGGAGTTTATACCAGGAATGCAAGGATGGTTCAACACAAGACTATCAATTAATGTAATACAGCACATTAACAGACAGAAAGGGAAAAATCACATGATCATCTCGCTTGATTGTGAAAAAGTATTTGACAAAATTTAGCATCCTTTTCTGGTAAAAACACTCTAAAAGATATGAATCAAATATAACTACCCCAATATGATAAAGGGAATATGTGAAAAAACAATAGCCAGCCTCACACTCAATGAAGAGAGACTGAAAGCCTTCCCCCTAAGATCAGGTACAAGACAAGGATGCCCACTGTCACCACTATTATTCAACATTGTGCTAGAAGTTCTAGCTAGAGCAATCAGGCAGGACAAAGAAATAAAAGGCATCCAAATTGGAAAGGAAGAAGTAAAACTCTCATTATTTGCAGATGATAAGATACTATACTTGGGTGTTTCCAAGATGGCAGATCAAGATGGCAGCTTAGCAATGTGCGTGATTTAGTTTGCCCTCTAGAATAGCTACTAAACAACCAGAAACAGTACAGAACAGCTCCTGGGCCGTGTCAGTGACCGGACACACAGCATACCCCACTCTGGACCAGCTGGACCGGCTACGAGCCTCCCCAGAACTGTGAGTTCCCCAAGTCATGGCAGCTGGCACCCCTCCCTCACAGGCAGCTTCCCAGCAGGGAAAGGAAAGGAACTTTACCAGCAGCAGGGGCTGAGGGCAACCAAACGCCAACTGTGGAATTAATTCACAAATTCTGACAACTAAAAATAGGCCCCCAGCTCAGGTGAACCTGGTCAAAGTGGAGGTCGCTCATTTTTGCCCTGGCGCCAAGGGGGTAGGGCTGATGGAAAAAGAAAAAAAAAAAAGAAACAGAAGTTTTTGTGGCTGTGTTTCTATGGAGGGTTGACTGCTTTTGGATACCACAGCAGGACTTCTCAGGCTGCAACTGCCCCAGGAATAGGCAGAAACAAGCTCGTTTGAGGGAACCTGTGTTTGTCTGGAACCTGTGCTTTCCCCAGGGGAGGGGTGGAGCCCAACTCAGGTGGAATCTCTCCCTTAAGGAACTCAGACAACAGGGCTTGGTAATTTGAAGCCATTAAAACCAGCCTACAACCTCTCCTCTATCTCTACCATACCCCCAGTAGGGAGAGTCTGTCAAAGTTAAAGGTATTGCATCATCTCATGCTGGTGGGACCTGCAGGCAGACAAGCGCCACATACAGAGCAGGATAAGAAAAACAGAGTCTAGAGACTGCACAGGAAAGTCTTTCAACCTGCTGGGTCTCACCCTCAGGGAAAACCGATGCAGGTGACTCTTTCCTCCTGAAAGGAGGCCAATTTGGTCTGAGAAAATCCAGCTGGGGTCTATAATACCCAAGTAGACCCTCCTAAGGGTAGGGGGGAAAAGACACTATACACACAGGGCAAGAAACAAGAAAACAAGAACTGAAAAATTCTCCTCTATTAAGCAAAACCTAAGCTAGAGGTCTAGAATAAGCTGAACTGAATGTCAAAGAACAGATAGACAACAAATTCACCCAGGAAGAAACACTAGGTAAAAGAAGTGAAAGCAATCTCCAAACTAATTAAGGTAATTAAATGCCTAGATGCCAGCAAAAAATAACAAATCACACTAGGAAAATTGAAGATATGGCCCAGTCAAAGGAACAAACCAACAATTCAAATGAGATCCAGGAGCTGAAACAGTTAATTCAGAATATACGAACAGACATGGAAAACCTCATAAAAAACCAAATCAATGAATTGAGGGAAGATATAAAGAAGGCAAAGAATGAACAAAAAGAAGAAACTGAAAGTCTGAAAAAACAAATCACAGAACTTATGGGAATGAAAAGACACAGTAGAAGAGATGAAAAAAAATGGAAACCTACAATGGTAGATTTTGAGAGGCAGAAGATAGGATTAGTGAACTAGAGGATGGAACATCTGAAATCTGACAAGAAAAAGAAAATACAGGGAAAAAATGGAAAAATATGAGCAGGGACTCAGGGAATTGAATGACAATATGAAGCACATGAATATACGTGTTGTGGGTGTCCCAGAAGGAGAAGAGAATGGAAAAGGAGGAGAAAAACTAATGGAGGAAATTATCACTGAAATTTCCCAACTCTTATGAAAGACTTACAATTACAGATCCAAGAAGTGCAGCATACCCCAAAGATAATAGATCCAAATAGACGTACTCCAAGACATTTACTAATCAGAATGTCAGAGGTCAAAGAGAAAGAGAGGCTCTTGAAAGCAGCAAGAGAAAAGCAATCCATCACATACAAGGGAAGCCCAATAAGACTATGCACAGATTTCTCAGCAGAAACCATGGAGGCAAGTAGATGGTGGGATGATATATTTAAATTACTAAAAAAGAAAAACTGCCAACCAAGAATTCTATATCCAGCAAAATTATCCTTCAAAAATGATGGAGAAATTAAAACATTTTCAGACAAAAAATCAGTGAGAGAATCTGTGACCAAGAGACCAGCTCTGCAAGAAATACTAAAGGGACCACTAGAGACAACACAAAACACAGAAGAGAGAGGTGTGGAGAAGAGTGTAGAAAGGAAGACTATGAGTAAAGGTAACAAGAAGGAAAACTAGATATGACATATAAAATCCAAAAGGCCAAATGGTAGAAGAAAGTACTGCCTGTACAATAATAACGCTAAATGTTAATGGATTAAACTCCCCATTCAAAAGACATAGACTGGCAGAATGGATTAAAAAACAGGACCCATCTATATGCTGTCTACAGGAAACACATCTTAGACCCCAAGATAAACATAGGTTGAAAGTGAAAGGTTGGGAAAAGATATTCCATGCAAATAACAACCAGAAAAGAGCAGGAGTAGCTATACTAATATCCAACAAATTAGACTTCAAATGTAAAACAGTTAAAAGAGACAAAGAAGGACACTATGCATTAATAAAAGGAACAATTCAGCACGAAGACATAACAATCATAAATATCTATGCACTGAACCAGAATGCTCCAAAATACATGTGGCAAACACTGAAAAGAGAAATAGACACATTTACCATAATAGTTGGAGACTTCAATTCCCCACTCTCATCAATGGACAGAACATCTAGACAGAAGATCAATAAAGAAACAGAGAATTTGAATAATACAATAAATGAGCTAGACTTAACAGACATTTACAGAACATAACACCCCACAACAGCAGAATACACCTTTTTCTCAAGTGCTCATGGATCATTCTCAAAGATAGACCATATGCTGTGTCACAAAGCAAGTCTCAATAAATTTAAAAAGATTGAAATCATACAAAACACTTTCTCAGATCATAAAGGAATGAAGTTGGAAATCAATAATAGGCAGAGTGCCAAAAAATTCACAAATATGTGGAGGCACAACAACACACTCTTAAACAACCAGTGGGTCAAGGAAGAAATTACAAGAGAAATCAGTAAATATCATGAGGCAAATGAAAATGAAAACACAACATATCAAAACTTATCGGATGCAGCAAAGGCAGTGCTAAGAGGGAAATTTATTGCCTTAAATGCCTATATCAAAAAAGAAGAAAGGGCAAAAATCAAGGAATTAACTGTCCACTTGGAAGAACTGGAGAAAGAACAACAAACTAACCCCAAAGCAAGCAACAGGAAAGAAATAATGAAAATTAGAGCAGAAATAAATGAAATTGAGAACATGAAAACAATAGAGAAAATCAACAAAACCAGAAGCTGGCTTTATGAGAAAATCAACAAGCTTGTTGGACCCTTAGCAAGATTGACAAAAAGAAGAAGAGAGAGATGCAAATAAATAAGATCAGAAATGGAAGAGGAGACATAACCACTGACCCCACAGAAATAAAGGAAGTAATGACAGGATACTATGAACAACTTTATGCTAATAAATACGACAATGTAGATGAAAAGGCATGAACAACCAACTTTGACTCAAGAAGAAATAGATGACCTCCACAAACCAATTACAAGTAAAGAAATTGAATCAGCCATTAAGAAGCTCCCCCAAAAGAGAAGTCCAGGACCAGATGGCTTCACATGTGAATTCTACCAGCCATTCCAAAAAGAATTACTACCAATCCCGCTCAAACTCTTCCAAAAAATTGAAGAGGAGGGAACGCTACCTAACTCATTCTATGAAGCCAACATCACCCTCATACCAAAACCAAACAAAGATATTACAAGAAAAGAAAACTACCGAGCAATCTCTCCAATGAATATAGATGCAAAGATCCTCAATAAAATTCTAGCAAATCAAATCCAGCAATACATTAAAAGAATTATACATCATGGCCAAGTAGGATTCATCCCAGGTATGCAAGGATGGTTCAACATAAGAAAATCAATTAATGTAATACACCATATCAACAAATCAAAGCAGAAAAACCACATTATCTTCTCGATTGATGCAGAAAAGGCATTTGACAAAATTCAACATCTTTTCCTGTTGAAAACACTTCAAAGGATAGGAATAGAAGGGAGCTTCCTTAAATTGATAAAGGGAATATATGAAAAGTCCACAGCTAACATCATCCCCAATGGGGAAAAATTGAGAACTTTTCTCCTAAGATCAGGAACAAGACAAGTATGTCCACGATCATCACTGCTATTCAACATTGTGTTGGAAGTTCTAGCCAGAGCAATTAGACAAGAAAAAGAAATACAAGGCATCAAAATTGGAAAGGAAGAAGTAAAACTCACACTGTTTGCAGATGATATGATACTATATGTCTAAAACCCAAAAAAAAAATCCACAGCAAAACTACTAGAGCTAATAAATGAGTACAGCAAAGTGGCAGGTTACAAGATCAACACTCAAAAATCTGTAGTGTTTCTATACACTAGTAATGAACAATCTGAGGGGGAAATCAAGAAAAAAATTCCATTTACAATTGCAACCAAAAGAATAAAATACTTAGGGATAAGTTTAACTGAAGAGACAAAAGACTTATACAAAGAGAACTACAAGAAATTGTCAAAAGAAATCACAGAAGACCTAAATAGATGGAAGGGCATACCGTATTCATGGATTGGAAGACTAAATATAAGATGTCAATTATACCTAAATTGATTTACAGATTCAATGCAATACCAACTAAAATTCCAACAACTTACTTTTCAGAAATAGAAAAACAAATGCCCAAATTTATCTGGAAAGGCAGGGTGCCCTGAATAGCTAAAAGTATCCTGAGAAA
The DNA here is from genome assembly GCA_004026745.1 of Myrmecophaga tridactyla. NCBI lineage: Eukaryota > Metazoa > Chordata > Mammalia > Pilosa > Myrmecophagidae > Myrmecophaga > Myrmecophaga tridactyla. The sequence continues at coordinate 12,892 of PVIY010011214.1, read as the reverse complement.
AAAAAATGAACTCGGAGGTCTCAGCTACCTGACTTTAAGGCATATTATGAAGCTGCAGTGGTCAAAACAGCATGGTACTGGTGTATAGATAGATATATTGACCAATGGAATCGAATAGAGTGTCCAGATATAGACCCTCTCTTCTATGGACAATTGATCTTTGATAAGGCAGTCAAGCCAACTCACCTGGGACTGAACAGTCTCTTCAATAAATGGTGCCTAGAGAACTGGATATCCAAACGCAAACGAATGAAAGAGGACCCATATCTCACACCCTACACAAAAGTTAACTCAAAACAGATGAAAGACCTAAACATTAGCTCTAAGACCATAAAACTGTTAGAAGAAAATGTAGGGAAATATCTTATACATCATATACTTGGAGGTGGTTTTATAGACCTTACACCCAAAGGAAGAGCATTGAAGAAATAAATAAATAAATGGGAACTCCTCAAAATTAAACACTTTTGCGCATCAAAGAACTTCATCAAGAAAGTAAAAAGACAACCTACACAATGGGAGACAATATTTGGAAATGACCTATCAGATAAAGGTCTAGTATCCAGAATTTATAAAGAGATTGTTCGACTCAACAACAAAAAGACAGATAACCCAATTACAAAATGGGCAAAACACTTGAACAGACACTTCTCAGAAGAGGAAATACAAATGGCCAAAGGGCACATGAAGAGATGCTCAACTTCCCTGGCCATTAGACAAATGCAAATCAAAACCACAATGAGATATCATCTCACACCCACCAGAATGGCCATTATCAATAAAACAGAAAATGACAAATGCTGGAGAGGATGTAGAGAAAGAGGCACACGTATCCACTGTTGGTGGAAATGTCAAATGGTGCAACCACTGTAGAAGGCAGTTTGGCAGTTCCTCAAAAAGCTGAATATAGAATTGCCATATGACCCAGCAATACCATTGCTAGGTATCTACTCAAAGGATATAAGGGCAAGGACACATACAGACATTTGCACACCAATGTTTATAGCAGCATTATTTACAATTGCAAGGAGATGGAAATAGCCAAAATGTCCATCAACAGATGAGTGGCTAAACAAACTGTGGTATATACATACGATGGAATATTATGCAGCTGTAAGACAGAATAAAGTTATGAAGTATGTAACAACATGGATGGATCTTGAGGACATTATGCTGAGTGAGATTAGCCAAAAACAAAAGGACAAATACTGTATGGTCTCACTGATATGAACTGACATTAGTGAATAAACTTGGAATATTTCGTTGGTAACAGAGATCATCAAGATGTGGCATTTTAATAAATGTTTAAAACATCAATGTAAATATTTTATAATTCTACTTATATGAAATATCTAGAAAAAGCAAATTCACAGAAACAGAAAGTAGATTGGAGGTTATAGTGGTCTGGGAGAGGAACAGTGGGGAACTTACTGCTTAATGGATATAGTCCCTGTTTAGGGTGATGAGAAAGTTTTAGTAGAAGGTGGTGATGGTAGTACATTGTGAACGTAATTAATTCCACTGAACTGTACACTTAAAAAGGGTTAAAATGGCAAATTCAATGACATAACTCATCAGCTGAAAGATTTTAAAACTGGTTAGCACTTTTTTTCCCACTTTCTGGGCATATATATAGATTTTATAGGCAACAGGCATTACTTTGTACCATAAATTTATGAAGTCTTATAAAATTTCTAAGATGCTTTGTCAAAATTCTCTCTGCATTTAAGTCTTTGTCCCTCAGCTTTATTGAGGTGTGTATTAGTTAGGGTTCTCTAGAGAAACAGAAATCAACAGGGAACACTTGCAAATATAAAATTTATAAAAGTGTCTCACATGACCGCGAGAACACAGAGTCCAAAATCCGCAAAGTAGGCTGTGAAGCCGACGATTCCAATGAAGGGTCTGGACGAACTCCACAGGAGAGGCTCACCAGCCAAAACAGGAAGAGCCTGTCTCTTCTGAATCCTCCTTGTAAGGCTTTCGGTGATCAGATTAAGCATCACTCATTGCAGAAGACACGCCCCTTTGGCTGATTACAAATGGAATCAGCTGTGGAAACAGCTGACATGATCATGATTTAATTCTATGAAATGTCAAACTTGGCCAAGTTGACACATGAACCTGATCATTACAAGGTATAATAGAGACGTACAATAAACTGCACATATTTACAGAGTACAATTTGATGAGTTTTGACATTCCTACATACTAGTGAAAATCATCACCACAGTCAAGATAAACATATCATCACACCCAAAATCATCTCATACCCATTTGTAAATCAATCCTGACCCCATCTGAGCTCTAGGCATCCATTGATCTTTGATAACACTTAGGATGTGAAGGAACAATAACAACAAAAAAGATGAAGGAACAAACAGATCAGAGTATGTGCCTGCTCTTTGTGGACTTGTGTCTCAAAGAAATGGAGAGATAAGTGCTGAGCATTGAATATGCTCCTTCTTCCAAACTTACCAATCACAGAAGTTGCCATTCCTCCCCCTAAAGGAGGGTTCTCCACCTGAATATAGGACACATGGGGAAATGAAGTTCCTTCCTTAGTAGTGACATTTGATGCCTTTCCCTCATTCTCATGCAGAGTCAGTACCTCTGTAATCTCTAATGAGATGGAGAAAACATTATTCAGCAGAATTCCTGGAGGATTAGGGGAAGGGAATGTTGAGGCTGCTCTCCATCAGAGAAATAGCTGGAAGTTGGACGAGGGGGTATCAGGAAAGTGGGCCTTCAGAAGGTGGTAGAGTGTCAGATATGGACCCAGAGACAACAGAAAGTTGCATTTTGTGTAATATCATCCCACCTCCATTTACTGTATGATGATAAACTTGATGGATAGTTTGTTTGTTTGGTTTTTGTATGCTGTATGGCAGGGTCACATGTCATTATTTTTCCATGTGAATATCCCATTTGTTAAATTTTTGTTTGTTTGTTTTGCTTGTTTGTTTGTTTGTTTTGAGAAGTTCATAGACCGGGAATCGAACCAGGTCTCCCGCATGGCAGGTGAGAATTCTACCACTGAACTACCTTTGCACCCCTGATAGATAATTTTTAACCTTTTAAAATTACAATCAAACTTACAAGACAGTTACAAAAATAATACAAACCCCATAAAGAGAACTAAACACACCTCTCCCTCCCACTGCCAAATACCCCGTTCTACAATTTTAACTTCTTACCTTATTTACCTTATCATTCTATTATTTATCTAAATCTATCATCTCTTTATATCAATTTATCAATCAAGGCAGGCCATGGTGGCTCAGCAGGTAGAGTTCTTGCCTGCCATGCCAGACTCGGGTTCGTTTCCCAGTGCCTGCCCATGCAAAAAAAAAAAATTTATCAATCAATTTTCTGAATACCTGAGTGTAGGTTATAGACATTATGCTCCTTGAACACTTAAATATCATAATATAGACATCCTAAGAATGAGGAAATTCATTTACATAACCACTTTAAGTGCAATTATCAAGTTCAAGAAATTTAACAATTGATATAAATCTTACGTTCTATATTCCACTTTTTCATATCTCCAAATAATGTAGGTTTTTCTCCTCCCTTGCTATAGCTGATCCAGAATCATGTATTGCACTCAATTCTCACTGTCTCTTTAGTTGCTCTTTTTTTGACTATGATATATTCAATATAAATCTTTCCACCTCAACCTCTTCAAGCATTCCATTCTTTTTTATTAATAATTATTTTTACTAGAAAAGTTCTAGATTTACAGAAAAATCATGCAGAAATTACATAGTTCCCATAGAAGCCCCATCCGCCATTACTAACACTTTGCATTACTGTGGTCCCCTTTGTGACAAATGATGAAAGTGTATTATTATAATTTACTATTAACCCTAGTCCTTTGTTTACATTAGGGTTTACTGTGTTATGCCCAGTGTTTGTTTTTTAAATTTTTATTCTGATAACATATAAGCAACCTGAAATTTCCCCCTTTGACCACATTCAAATAAATAATTCAGTGGTGTTAATTACAATTACAAGGTTGTGCTCCCAGCACCATCATACATCACCAAATCGGTTTCATCACCCCAAACAGAAATTGTGTACCAATTAAGCATTAACTCCTCATCTCCTACTCTGCATAGATCCCCTGGTTAACTGTATTCTGGTTTTTGATTGTATGAATGTTCTTAATCTAGTTATTTGTCATCAGTGAGATTATAGAATCTTTGTCTTTTTGCACCTGGCTTATTTCACGCAACATATGTCTTCAAGCTTCATCCATGTTGTCACATGCATCAGGACTTCATTCCTTTTACCGCTGAATAATATTCCACTATATGTAAATATCACGTTTTGTTTATTCATAAACTTGTTGATGGACTCTTGGGTTAGTTCCATCTTTTGACAATTGTGAATAATACCAGTATAAACATTGGTGTGCTAATTATCTGTCCAAGTCCCTGCTTTCATTTCCTTTGAGTAATATACTTAGACGTGGGATTGCTGGGTCATATGGGAACTCTATATTTAACTTTCTAAGGAACTGCTAACCTGTGTTCCACAGCAGCTACACTATTTTACATTCCCAATAAAAATGAACGAGTGTTCCTGCTTTTCCATATCCTCTCTAATACTTCTAATTTTCCTTTTTTTTTTTTAAATACTAGCCATTCTAGTGGGTATGAAATTGTATCTCATTGTGGTTTTGATTTGCATTGCCCTAATGGCTAATGATGTGGAGCATATTTTCATATACTTTTTGGCCGTCTATATATCTTTCTTAGAAAACTTCTTATTCAAATCTTTTGCCTATTTTAAATGTCCATTGTGTTTGTCTTTTTGTTGTTGAGTTGTAGGATTTTAAACCCCTAGATATTAAACCCCTATCAGATATGTGGTTTCCAAATATTTTCTTCCCCTCTGTGGGTTTTCTTTTTACTTTCATGATGAAAACCTTTGAGGAACAAAAGTTTGTAATTTTGCTGAGGTCCCATTTATCTAATTTTTCTCATGTTGCTCTTTTGGTTTGAAGTCTAAGAAAACATCCTGAAGACCAAGATCCTGAAGACCAAGATCCTGAAGACCAAGCATACCATTCTTGATCAGGTTTTTTTATATGTGTGAATATGTTGTTGGGCTAGAGAGCCTTATTTGGGTTTGGTGAGGGGCAGAGTAGAGCGAATACATTAGTGCTGAGGGAGCTTCCATGAAAAGATCAAGAGAACCCAGAAATTTCTACTCACTGTTATCAGCAATGATTTTCTTACCCATCGAGATATCCAAAGATTTTTTTTCAAAACGGTGTTATGGTAATCAGTCTCCAAAAAGGTCCCCAGGTATTCACAAGTATTCTTTCCCGGTATCCACTTCCTTGTGGAGTCCTCTCCTACAATGCACATAACTGGCTTTTGCAACCTATAGGATTTTATGGCATTGGTGGAGAGTGATTTTTTGAGGTTGAGTCATAAAGGACAGTGTGGCTTCTGCCCTGCTCTCTCTGAGATCGTTTGCCCTGAGGAAAATCAGCTGCCATGTTGTGAAGCCCCTCAAGCAGCCCCATTAAGAGATTCACATGATGAGGAAGTGAAGCTGCCCAATAGCAGCCATGGAGTGAGTCATCCTGCAAGTGGGTTATCCAGCCCCAGGCTGACCTCTTTTTTTTTTTTTCAGCTAAATATTTCTAATCAACAAATATTAACAGACTTTTTTTTTTAACAATTTGAGATCATACTGTTTGTAATTTGATTTTTTCCATTTATGCATCATGATTTTCATCATGATCAAGTTTTCTTGGTCAATTTTTTATCAACATTTTTCTAAAATACTGTTTTTAATAATTACTCTTTTTTAAAAAAATTTTTTTTATTGAGAAATCTTCACACACGTACAGTCCAACCATAGTATATAATCAGTGGCTCACAATGTCATCACATAGTTGTTGTATTCCTCACTATGATCATTTTAGAGGATTTCCATCACTCCAGGAAAAGAACTAAAAAAGCTAAACTCATGCATCCCATACTCCTTAACCCTCCCTCTCATTGACCACTAGTATTTCAATCTACCCGATTTTTTACCCTTTACCCCCCAATTATTTAGTTATTTATTATCTTTATTTTATTTTTTAACTCATCTGTCCAAATTCTGGATAAAAGGAGCATCAGACACAAGGTTTTCACAATCACCTGGTCACATTGTAAAAGCTGTATCATTATACAGTCATTTTCAAGAATCAAGGCTCCTGGAACACAGTTCAACATTTTCAGGTACTACCCACCAGCTGCTTCAATCTGCCATAAACTAAAAAGGGATATCTATATAATGCATAAGAATAACCTCAAGGATAACCTCTCCACTCTGAAATCTCTCAGTCACTGAAACTTCATTTTGCCTCATTTTTCTTCTCCCTTTTGGCAGCAAGATTTTCTCAATCCCATGATGCCAGGTCCTGGCTCATCCCTGGGAGTCAGGTCCCACGTTGCTAAGATTTACTCCCCTAGAGTCATGTCCCACATTCAGGAGAGGGCAGTGAGTTTACCTGCCAAGTTGGCTTAGAGAGAGAGGCCACATCCGAGCAACAAAAGAGGTTCTCTGGGGGTGACTCTTAGGCATAATTATAATTTATAATTTCTCCTTTGCAGGAATAAGTTTCAAAGTGGTGGAACCCAAGATCGAGGGCTCAGTCTTGAATTGGTTGCCCCTACTGCTTGTGAGAATATCAGGAATATTTCCTCCTTTCTCCCCAGTTTCCAAAGGGGCTTTGCAAATACTTTTTTGTTCTCCGCCCAAATTACTCTGGAATATATTGGGGCATCACTGTAACCTATACAAACCAGCAAGATCTCATACCCAGTTAAAGTTTCCATGTAATTATGGTATTCAAGTAAACTGATTTATACAAGTTAAATTAAATAATATGCTACCCAAAATATAAATTTTGGACCAAATAAAAATCTCTCCCTTTGGTCTCGTGCAGAAATTGAAGTTTGAAAATATGGGCCTTATCATCCTATATATACCCAGTGTTCTGATTTACCTTAGTCCTATCCAAATCAACTTCATTCATATCTCTAGTTAAAGTCTGATTACTTTTTCAGCTTTTTAAACTGTTGTTGAATGGGATAATGCTGACTTTCATAGTTTCAAGGCTCTAACTCTGAGTCTTCAGGTATCCCATAAATACCCGAATTTTCAGGGGACAAACAGGTTATATACAAATAGCTCAGTATCTCAGAATTTAGATATAACAGTTATAACTCCTAAATATATGTGACTGCTGTAAGAGCTTACAATCTAGGAACCATTTACAATAGGCTCTTGACTTCAATTCTCTGAGTTTTCACAGTTAATGCGTACGAGTGAGGCATGATGATATTTGCCTTTTTGTTTCGGACAGATCCTTCAACCTACTTTCCTTAAGGTTCATTCACCTACTTGCATGCCTCACAACTTCATTCCTTCTTGCAGCCGCTCAGTAGTCCATTATATGTATTCACCACAGTTCCCCCTCCCATTTCTCAGTCATTGTACCCTTAGGCCACCCCATCCATTGCTGCCAGGCCAACATCTTGACTACAACCTGATGAAAGACCCTGAGCCAGAAGACCCAGTTAAGAGATTCTGAAATTTCTGACCCACAGAAACTGTGAAATAATGTTGTTGTTGTTTTAAACCACTAACATTTATTTTACAGCAATAGATCATTAACATAGGCACACATGTATTTACAAAGGAAAAAATTCCCAGATCATCAATTTCCACATGAATTCCTTCCTAAAGTTTGTCAGCTTGAGAACAAACCTGAGGTCTGTGGTTGTCTGTCTTTCGCTCGCTCGTGACAATTGCTCTTCCCCCACTTAACAAATAAAAACTTCTTCCCCATCTGAATTTTACAATGTGCTTACCTTGGAGTTTAAAAGTCTCTCTCTGATAAAACAAAGATAATTGCAGAAGGCAAACCGCATGATTAAAAAGTCCCTTAAAACAAATCAAAGAGTGTTTCAGTATGAAAAATTAGAGGGACCTGAGTCTTTTTTCATCTAAGAAACAAATCTTGGTTCTCTCACTCACTCATTCTTCCTCTGTCTTTGAATTCAGAACCATGATGGTTGCCACAAGCATATATATTAACATATGTATTTGAATTGAAAAATGAAGTCAAACTTTTTCTGACAGAAACTAATGATTCTTGGTTAATAACATCACTTGTTTTGTTGATTAGGTTCAACAGCAGGCATTTTCTGCAGATTGAGTAGCTAAATTTGTAGTTTCAAGGTGTTAACAAAATTTCTTTATTTAATATGTGATAAGTCAGAAGTTACATCCTTTGCAAGTATTAAAGCTTATATATCAACAAATTATTCTGACACATTTACCAAAAAATTTGAGGAACCCTGAGTGAGAGGTCTCTGCTCTGAAGGGGAAAGAGAGGGGACCAATAGATACCCCAATTACCTCTACCACTGACCTTATCCCATTCTTTGCAAGCTATCTGAACTCTTGGAATTAGACTCTGAACTCTTGAAATCTTGAGCTCTTTCAAGAGCTCTTTCAACTCTGTTCCCAACACAGCAGGCAGACTAAAGTCTCAAAGATAGTTCATGGAATGAATTAATGACTGTCTGGTTAAGCCAATGAATGAGAAAGATATTCCCAGGGTCCTTTAAAGGAAAAGACAAGACTTAATCTAGGGGTCTTTCTGAAAGACCAGATCTAGGTCTAATGATAGCAACATTCAATGGAGATATTGACTTTCACTTAGACTGAGAAAGATTTCCAAAAAGCCCAAACAACTGGGGGAAAAGTTTTCTATAGGTGTCACTGCAAGAAGAGATGTCACTTGGGCAATTATGGGCTGCAAATCACAAATAGGGCAAGTAGTAAAGGAAACTACCCCATGAACACCTCACTTTATACCTTAAATTTTCCAACAATCTTGTAAGACATTCAGAGAGAGGTTTTAGCTCCATTTTGCTGATAATGAAATTGAGAATCAAGGAAGAAAGAAAAGCAGCTAACTCAAGGTCACAGGAAAGATGCAGTCCTTGGATTCCAAGGCAGAGACTTGCTATAAGATTTTCTAATTTTGTTCTCAAAAGACTGTTTTGTATTCCTCCAGAGACTTGGGCAAACCCTCAACCATTAAAGTTTCCTGGGCAGAGGAAAGGAAGTAAAAAGAGTTGCATTCCTGAAAGAGATCCCAGCAAACTGTGTGTGAAGAGGGGTAAGGGGCAGGACTATGAACAAAATGACTGGAGAAGCTTCTGAAGAAGTCTGCTGAAGTCATGTTGGCCCCTCCTCTTCTCTCAGAAGCCAATTAGGTATGACCCTTTCTGGTATGGAACCCCTACCCTGTCCTAGTTTTCTAGCTGCCAGAATGTGATTTACCAGAAATAGAATGGCTTTTAAATGGGGAAATTTATTCCATTGTAAGTTTACAGTTCTAAAGTCATGAAAATTTCCCAATTAAAGCAAGGATATAGAGATATCCAATCTAAGGCACCCAGGGAAAGACACCTTGGTTCAAAAGGCCAGTTTCTCTCTCAACTGGAAAAGCACATGGTGAACATGGAGACATCTGCTAGCTTTGTCTCCAGGCTTCTTGTTTCATGAAGCTCTCCCAGGTGCATTTTCTTTCTTCATCTCCAAGTCTCTGGCTACATGGGCTCTCGTGGTTCTCATGGCTCTGTAGCTTTTTACAATATGGTTTCTCTTTTAAAGAATTGCAGTAAACTAATCAAGACCCACCTGGAATGGGTGGAGTCACATCTCCCTCTATCAAAGGGTGAGCCACATCTCCATGGTGATAATCTAATCAAATTTCCAACCTACAGTGCTGAATAGGGATTAAAAGAAATGGCTGCCTCCACAAAATAGATCAGGATTAAAACATGGCTTTTCTAGGTTGAAGCCTTTTAAACCAGCATACATCTCAAAACCCTAGAAGTTGCTGAACTCATTGTGAAGGTTGGGGGTGGTGGTGGAAGGTGAATAAAGAGAGGGATATTATCTAGATCTCACCAATTTACATCCATTTGTGTCCCCGCCTCCTTATTCCTCAGTACTTTATACAGGCCTCTATGACGCTTATCTACCCACCCCAGTCCAAATTATATTAGCTCTCTTCAAGAATTTTTGATGAATGAATGAAGGATTTCTGCAATTTCTCAGGAATTACCCTGTAAATAATAATAAATGAGGGCAGTGCAATGGTGGCTCAGTGGCAGAATTCTTGCCTGCCATGACAGAGACCCAGGTTCGATTCCCAGAGCCTGCCCATGCCAATAATAATAATAATAGTAATAATAATAAATGAGAAATGGATGAAAGGAGGAGGTAGGAAATAAGTAGAGGTTAGGGTGAGGAGAGGTGGAGGAGATGAAGTGAGCCATACCCTGAAAATGGAACTCTGGGGAGAGCACTTTGTAATGAAAATTTTCATTTAATTGCTTTTTTTGTGATATATTCCTCCCCAACTTGTTTCTTTTTCAAGAGACATTCAGTAAAGATCTATACTGCTTTTTAATGCTTTTTGTGTCTCGTTTGTATTTCTCTTGGCTGCATCAATGATCCAAGTTTGCCCTCAAGGTCACAATATACATTTCAGTTAAGAACTATTTTACTTTCTATTTACAGAGTCCCCTTCAGCGAATGGTGAGAAAGGGGGAAAATTCAACTTCCCCAAGTTGAATTCTTGATATTCTCACAAGTAGTGTGGACAACCAAAGCTATAGGCTGAGCCCCTAGTCTTGGGGGTTGTTCATATGAAACTTAACTCCACAAAGGATAGGCCAAGCCTACTTAAAATTAGGCCTAAGAGTCACCCCATAGAGAACCTCTTTTGTTGCTTAGATTTGGCCTCTCTCTCCAGCCAACACAACAAGCAAACTCACCACCCTCCCCCTCTCTGCGTGGGACATGACTCCCAGGGGTGTGGACCTTCCTGGCAACATGGTACAGAAATCTTAGAATGAGCTGAGACTCAGCATCAAGGGATTGAGAAAACCCCTAGAATGAGCTAATCAGCATCAAGGGATTGAGAAAAACTTCTCGACCAAAAGGGGGAAGAGTGAAATGAGACAAAATAAAGTGTCAATGGCTGAGAGATTCGAAACAGAGTCGAGAGGTAATCCTGGAGGTTATTCTTACGCATTAAGTAGATATCACCTTGTTAGTCAAGATGTAATGGAGAGGCTGGAGGGAACTGCCTGAAAATGTAGAGCTGTGTTCCAGTAGCCATGTTTCTTGAAGATGATTGTATAATGATATAGCTTTCACAATGTGACTGTGTGACTGTGAAAACCTTGTGTCTAATGCTCCTTTTATCTACCTTGTCAACAGATGAGTAGAACATATGGAATAAAAATAAATAATGGGGGAACAAATGTTAAAATAAATTTAGTTTGAAATGCTAGTGAACAATGAAAGGGAGGGGTAAGGGGTATGGTATGTACAAATTTTTTCTGTTTTCTTTTTATTTCTTCTTCTGAATAGATGCAAATGTTCTAAGAAATGACCACGATGATGAATATACAACTATGTGATGATATTGTGAATTACTGATTATGTAGAATGGAATGATCAAAAGTTAGGAATGTTTGAACTTGTTTGGTGTTTTTGGTATTTAAAAAAAAAATTTAAAAATTAAAAAAAAGTCTAAAAAAGAACTATTTTATTTTCACTATTATTACCATTACTGCTATTAGCTGCTACTCCATCGAGTCCTTATCATATGCTAAGTCTGGATGCTTCCGAAAAGTAATCTCATCAATTGTACTTAAAATTTTACTAATTGACTGTATATTATTTCATGTGGTTGTTGAGTCATAGATGATTGCAGTTACACTCTATTCCTGACGTGATGAATCCACTTCAGCTGCTACTCAGTCCCAGCTAATTTTTGACCTGACGAAATGTGGGCTTATTGTTCTTGGATCTTGTAATTTTTCCAAGAGAAGTCAGAAAAGCCCTTTAATATATTCCTTTTCTTATTGTTATTTTTATTTTTTGTCTGTTAATATATTTCTAACTTTAAAACACTGGCTTCTCTTTGAAAATGTAAAAATAATGAATCTTTAGGGTAGCTAGTTTGTGGCCTCTTTCTATTAAACTGGGCCGAGAGAGAGAGAGAGAGACTAATGTCATTTGGTAAGACCAGCTTAAGCCACTTGGTTCTTGAGAATAAAAAGAGACCAGAATGAGAACAGGTTTTGTTGCAAAGTATTCCTAGAAACTTGATTTCTTTGTTACTTGGTGTGCTGGTTTGAAAGGATGTATGGACCCTAGAAAAGCCATGGTTTTTTTATTTTATTTTTTTTATTAATTAAAAAAAATTAACAACAAACAAAAACATTAACATATCATTCCATTCTACATATATAATCAGTAACTCTTAATATCATCACATAGTCGCATATTCATCATTTCTTAGAACATTTGCATCGATTTAGAAAAAGAAATAAAAAGACAACAGAAAAAGAAATAAAATAATAACAGAGAAAAAAAAGATTATACATACCATACCCCTTACCCCTCGCTTTCATTTATCCCTAGCATTTCAAACTAAATTTATTTTAACATTTGTTCCCCCTATTATTTATTTTTATTCCATATGTTCTACTCATCTGTTGATATGATAGATAAAAGGAGCATCAGACACAAGGTTTTCACAAACACAGAGTCACATTGTGAAAGCTATATCATTGTTCAATCATCATCAAGAAACATGGCTACTGGAACACAGCTCTACATTTTCAGGCAGTTCCCTCCAGCCTCTCCATTACATCTTGAACAATAAGGTGATATCTACTTAATGCGTAAGAATAACCTCCAGGATTACCTCTGGACTCTGTTTGGAATCTCTCAGCAATCGACACTTTGTCTCATTTCACTCTTCCCCCTTTTGGTCGAG